>VMDO01040162.1:0-12133 GCA_007922755.1 Pedetes capensis | reverse complement strand
ATCATGTTTGGAAGAGTGGCAGGTCAACGGGAAAGAGGAAAACCCTCCACCAGATGGATTAACACAGTGTCTGCAACAATGGGCTTAAACATAAATAAGATGGTTTGCCTGGCACAGAATCGGCAAGTGTTTCGATCTGCTGTACATAGGGTCGCTATGAGTCGGACTCGACTCGACGGCACCTAACAACAACAACAACTTATATTCAAGTTCATCATTAAATTTGTATCATTTAAAAAGAAAATTTGAAGGTTTAAATTTAATACTAACACAGTGAGGCAGGAGGAGACAATAAATAATTAAAAACAATTATTTACAGGACATTAAAAATAGGAATCAAAGCTACAGTTAATAAGGAAAGCAGATTATTTTAAATGAATTACAAACAAAAGATGAACACACAAATAAAACAGATAATCCTTTTGATAGGGGATGGCAGGCAAAAAGAAAGGGAATTGAAGGGACATCTGCTTCCTAGGCACCCTGTGAGACATGAATATCAACCTGAGCTACCTCTGAGACAAAAGGCTAGATTGGTGGTCCATGCTACCCTGGCAGATACCACCCTTGATGAACGCATGGTGAATATACCCTTTACAAATGGCTGGGTCTGGTTAATAGCCAGTAATACTCTTTATGTCAAAAGTCAACAGGTGTTGCAATATCTGGGCTTGGCAGAGGGACCTCTTTTGAGGCAAGACACCACCTACATTGAAAAGGGAAACTTGTTTAAAAATATAAGAAGGCCAGCATGAGCTAAAAAGGGAATAAGATACACTTGAAGACAAGATAAAGAAACAGCAGGAATATCTGTTCCTTTAATGAGATATGGACTTGTAATTCCCAGAGAACCCACCTCCCACCCATGAGGATGTTCTCAGTTTTTCACTGACTTCCACGCTGGACCTGTCTGCTTTCTGCCTTCTAATTTTCTTTTTTTTTTTTCCATCTCCCTTTTCCTGACATTGGCCTAAATCCCAAGCTTACTTGACCTGACTTGCAGGGTGCTCTCCCTTCCATTAACTTCAGTAAATTATCCTGAAGCTCCTTCCTGTGTCCATTTTTAAATTCTTTTATCAATGAGACCTAAAACCTCACAGAGGGCCTCTGCATGTCTGGCAATCCCCTTATTAGTTTTTAATGTTTATCTTTATTAATCGCATCCTGAATATACATACAAAATATTCTTGATCAAAAACAGACTTCAATTTATTTACAGCACTTTATAGCAAATCATAATCAAGTCAGTCCATCTCACCTCAGACTTTACCTCTTAGAAAAATACAATGAAATTCAAAATAATACCCTTACTCCTACTTTAATGCCCTCATAAGTTGGCAATGGAGAAGAACATGGATTTTCTCTGTTTATGTAGAGAAGATAAACTTTCAATTATGTTGTACTATATTTTCCTTCATCAGCTTTCTAGCTTTATTTCTATATGCAGTTATTATAGTGTTAGTTTTTAAATATCTGTTCCATTTATATCTTGAAGTTTTCACATATCTGTTTCTCTTGGCTGTCAATACAGTTTATTCTCAAGCATTGTTCATTGTTTTCTATGTATTCAGTATCATTGGCCCTGTACTACCATTTCAAAACTTATTTGTAGAGGGTTTGCCTAACCACCTCCACTGTGCTCCAAAAGTGATTCATAGTCCAGGACTGATTTAAAACAACTTTATGCCTTGAGCCTTTTTGAACCTTCTGGAACATACAAACACAGCCTGTAAATGTGGATAGTGGCTGGCTTAGTTTTGGTTCTTTTTTCTATTAAGAGTATATTGCTTGTGATTTCTCCTTCATTTTTTTATTTTTTGTTATGTTGAATCTTCATCTCTGGGCTTTGATTTATGTCCTTTTTATCTTGGGAGGTCATTGGAACCAAAGTCCAAATATAATGAGATTTGCAAATGTCTCTTAGGAAAAAAGAGGATGGGGATGAGCTTTAGTGTTCAGTTGGGCTTCATTTCTTCTTCATTTGTGACTTTAGTATATTTTGACCTCACTATGTATTTCAGTCTTTGGTGCTAAGATTTTTTAATAGTTTATCTGGAACATTTAATTATTTTCATCATTAAAATTCATCTTATTAGTCAAGACAACTATTAGCAGTTATTAGGAGCCTATAGTTTAAAGCTTAGAGCTTTGACTTCTGGGATTTATTTCTGCCTATTTTATGAAGGATGTTTATAATATTTTTTTAAAAAACCAATTATATCAACATTATTTTGATAATTCATTGTTTCTCTATGGTAATTATATCTTGTATGCTAAGGTTTGTTCCTGAAATTTCTGTTCTCTTAAATTGTTGTTTTTGTTTCTTCATCAGCATTGTTTTCTTTAAATAACTATACATTTATAGTACTTTAATATATATTTACTAAAGATCCTCTCATATTTCTTTTTCAAAATTGGCTTAGCTATGTATCATGCACTAATTCTTTTCAATAAATTTTAGAGATAACTTTTGGAGTTTAAGAAGTATACATTTGAATTTATATTAGGATTTTTAAATTTAGGAAGAAATACTAACTTTGTAATATTGAGTGTTCCAAACAAACAAATATATATGTAGCTGAATTATCCAGCTTTATTTTAAATAAAAGTTCTTACATGGTCATGGTCTCAAAATTTATATCTTAAAATAGCTCAGCTTGGGGTTATTAAGAATAATTCTTGCTGTGAGCAACTTTGCTTATATGCTATGAGAAATATCTCTGTTCATATCAATCTTACATGTGTATAAGTTTATATGGACTTGCTAAATCTTTTTTTTTCTTCTGGTAATAAGGTGCTGAACCCAAGGCTTTCCACAGACCATGCAAGTGCTCTACCACTCAGCTGCACTCTCAACCCCTTTTTAATTTAATTCAATTTTAATTTTTATCTTGAGACAGGTCTTGATAAGTTATTCAGGTGGCTTCTGTCCTGGAATTTGGAATCATCCCGTCTCTACTTGCTGAGTAAGTGGGATTATAAGTGTGAGCTACAGAGCGCAGAACCACTAAATCATTTGTTACATGAAAATCTTTGTTGTTGTTGTTGGGGGCCATCAAATTGGGTGCCACTTATAGCATCCCTATGTACAACAAGGTCAAATACTCCTTGACATTGTGCCTGACACTATTGCCAGTGCTTCTCTGCAATTCATAGTTTTCAATGGCTGATTGTTTCCAGGATTGCTTCAGGAGTGGATTGCCACAACCTTCTCCCATTTTTGTAGTGCTGGGGATCAAATTCAGGGCCTCAGAAAGCGCATAGCAGCATTGTACCAACTGAGCTAAATCTTTAGTAGATACTAACAACTGTTTTCCAAAGTTGCTAAATAAATGTATATGGCATCATCATTTGAAAAATTTTAGTTGCTTTACTTTTCAAAAACATTTGGTATTATATATCTTTGTCATTGGAGTTATGCTTGTGAATGTGTTGTTGTTGTTGTGAGGTGCATTGAGTCGAGTCTAACTCATAGCAACTCTGTGTATAGTGGAATGAAACAGTCCCAGGCGCACTATCTTATTTATGTTTAAGCCCATTGTTGCAGACACTGTGTCAATCCATCTAGTGGAGGATTTCCTTTTTTTGGTTGACCTACCACTCTCCCAAACATGATGTCCTTCTCCAGGGATTGGTTCTTCCTGACTACCTATCCAAAATACATAAGACACAGTCTAGCCATCCTTGCTTCCAAGGAGCATTCTGGTTGCACTTCCTTTAGGACAGATCTGTTGTTCTTTTGGTAGTCCATGGTGTACTCAATAATTGTCTTCAACACCGTAATTCAAGCATCAGTTCTTCTCCTGTCTCCCTTTCCAGCTTTCACAACCATATGATGTGACTGAAAATACCATGGCATGAGTCATACACACCTTCATCTTCAGTGTGACATATTTACTTTTCAATACTTTAAAGAGATCTTTTGCCACAACTTTTCCCAAAACAATGCATCTTTTAATTTCTTGACTGCTGCTTCATGGGTGTTGATTGTAGAGCCAAGTAAAGCAAAATTATGGACAACCTCAGTCTTTTCTCCATTTATTGTGAAGTTGCATACTGACCCAGTTGTAAGGATTTTTGTTTTGTTGATGATCAGTTGCAATCCATACTGGAGGCTATGTTCATCAGTAAATGTCTCAAATCCTCTTTATTTTCAACAAGCAGAGTTATATCATCTGAATAACATAGGTTATTAATGAGTCTTCCTCCAGTCCTGATGCCACATTCTTCTCCATAAAGTCCTTCTCAGATTATTTGCTCAGCATAGAAATTGAAGAGAAATGGTGAAAGTATAAATCCCTGATACACACCTTTCTCAGCTTTAAACCAGGCAGTGTTTCCTTGTTCTATCTGAATAACTGCCTCCTAGTTCATGTACAGATTCCTCATGAGTATGATTAGGTGCTCTGGTATTCCCATTCTTCGAAGTGTTATGCAGAATTTGTTAAGATCCATACAGTCAAATGCCTTTGCATAGTGAGTAAAACATAGACATCATTCTGATACTCTCTGCATTCGAGTAATATCCATCTGACATCAGCAGTGATGTCCCTGTTTCCCTGCCCTTTTCTGAATCCGGTTTGATTTTCTGGCAGTTCCCTATCTATATACTGCTGCAGTTGCTTTTGAATGATCTTTGGTAAAATTTTGCTTGTGTGTGATATTAATGATATTGCTCAGTAGTTTCCATATTCAGTTGGATCCCCTTTTTTGGGAATAGGCATTAATATGGATCCCTTCCAGTCAGTTGGCCAGATAGCAGTTTTCCAAATCCGTTGGCATAAACATGTTAGCTGCCTGGTGCTACATCTGTTTGTTGAATCACCTCTATTGGTATTCCATCAGTTCCTGTAGCCTTGTGTTTCACCAATTCCTTCCAGGGAGCTTCCACTTTGCCCTTCAATACCATTGGTTCTTCTTCATATGCCACCTCTTGATATGGTTGGTCATCTACCATTTCTTTTTTTATAATGACTCTGTATATTCCTTCCATCTTCTTTTGATGTTTCCTGCATCATTTAATGTTTTCCCTGTAGAATCTACCACTATTGCCACTCGAGGATTGAGTTTTTTTCTTTAATTCCTTAAGCTTGAGAAACACAGAGCATGTTCTTCTCTTTTGGTTTTCTGTCTCCAGCTCTTTGCACATGTCATTGTAGTATTTTTTTTTTTGTCTTCTCATGCTGCCTTTTGAAATTTTCTGTTTAGTTCCTTAACTTCATCATGTCCTCCTTGTCCTTCAGCTGCTTAACATTCAAGGGCAAGTATGTAGTGGTTTGCTTTTTAATGTGTAGTTCCATGGGGACAAATAAAATTGAGCACTTTTCATATGCTTAATTGCCACTTGAAAATCATTTTGTGTAGGGTCTGCTGCAGTACTTGGTGAATTGGGAGTGGAGATTTTCATTCTCTCTTTATTGACTTTTATACCTTATAAAAACTTTCTTTGACATGTATATTCCACTCAAAGATTTTTTTACTTCATTCTTACTTCCCTTTTAGACCCACTTTCTGTTAACTTTCATGAATAGAATTTTGACATAATGTTTAAGGAATTTTCAGCTTCCCCAAGAATATGATCTATTTTCTTCTTCTAAAGTCATTGATTATTTTACCTGTCACACAATCCATTAGAAGCTAATTTTTTCCACATAAATATCAATTTTACCCAGCACTACTTTCTCTCAGTCTCAAATCAGAAGGTATATATGCGTATCTTTCTTTACTTTGTATTCTATTCCATTGGTCTAATTGTCTTAACATTGAGCACTGTTTTTAACTTGATTTTAAAAAATTATTTTGTATGTATTTTTAATGCACTCACATATACTTACAACATACCAGATTCCAGTGAAAGCAGATTGAATTTATCAATTGTTATGGTCTGAATGGGTCCTCTAAAATTCCTGTGTTGGAAGCTCAATCCCCAGTGCAATTAGTATTGTGAGGTGAAAACTTTTAGCATATAGCTCATCAGGGCTTTGTCCTCACAAATGGACTAATGTCTTTCTAAAATGACTTGATAAAATGAATTGAGTCCCTTTTTTGCCCCTTCTGTCTTTTTTGCTACAGGAGGATATAGTGTTCTTCCTCTGTGGAGGATGCAGCATAAAGGCACCCTACTGAAGCAGATAATAACTCTCTTCAGTGGACACCCTGCCAGCACCTTGACTTTGTACTTCCTACTACCAGAACAGTAAGAAATTAATTTCTTGTCTTAGTAAATTACCAAGTCTCAGGTACTTTGTTATAGTATCACAAATGGGCTAAGACACTAGCTTGAGAAAATTAACACTTTTATGGTATTGGGTTTTTTCCCACAAAAGAGTATCACTTTACATATATGTATTTAGTCCTTTTAACTAAACTAATACAGTATTTAGGTTTTAGTGTAGAAGCCTTGAAGATGTTTCATTAGACTTTTCTTTAGCATTTTTATGTTTAAGGTAAGTTCCACTCATTCCTTTTAGAGTTTTTCTTTTCTGCCACTTTTATGTAGAAGCATAATTGTTTTTCTATCATGTGAGATGAATAATTTTCTTGTTAACTTGCTAACTTATACCAAATTCTGCTCAATTTTTCAATGGATATAATAGCATCTATCAGTAATGACAATTTTGTTACTCCCTTTCAAACAATGGGCTCAAACAGAAAAGCATAAAAAAGATCATGTGTATGGCATAGTGTTGGGTAGTGTTTTGTTCTGTTATACATAGGGGTGCTATGAGTCTAACTTGACTTGAGGACATCTTACAACAAAGTTATAATACTCTGAGGGATGTAATTCTTGTGGAGCTATGCTGATATCAGTACATTACAAATTTGGAGGTAACACTTCAAGGGTACTTATAAAATATATACTCTGTCACAACTGGGTAAGTTAATATTTAAATAATAATTGGTTCAAGTTTATTAAACATTTTTTAGGCTGGACACATTGGCACATATTTAGAGACTTGGGAGGCTGTGGCATGAAGACTGAGTTTGAGGCCAGAGGCAGCCTACTTAAGTTAGCTAGACTGTATCTCAAAATGAAAGATGAGAAAATGACTTGGGATGCAGCTTAGTGGTAGTGCATTTGGCTATCAGGTGTGAGATCCCTGGGCTCAACTCCTAAGTATGGCAAAACCCAAAACAAACAAAGCAAAACCCAAACAAAAAATCCAAAACAGAAAACCAAAAATGTTTTTTAGATTTGCTACATCATACTAATTTTTAATGTTCACTCTATCAGTTTTTAAAATAGGTATGTTAAATTCTATCACCATGCTTATCAATTTTCCATTTCATCATTAGTTATTCAATTTGTAAACATCCTGTAAGCTATTCTTTTAGGAACACATTTCAGATTTGTTACAATCTCTTCCTGTGGAGAGGGTCCTCTGTGACTTTATAAAATATAAATTATACCTTTGATAATGTTTATTGCCTAGAGGATTTTGTTTATTTTTAGTTTTGTTTTATTTGTTGGTTTTGTTTTCTGAGGCAAAATTTCATTACATAGCCCAGGCTGGCCTCACATTTGCAATCCTCCTGCTTCCTATGTGCAGGGATTATACGTGTGAGCGCCCACACCTGAGATATACTTTTCCTGATGTTAATATTGGAAAAGTGTATGAGCTTTCTTTCTGTTTATGTTATTATGGCTATCAGTTTTTTCAGGTGGAATAAAAAGATGCTTCAGCCCCAGATAAAATTCCCATAATGAGCAATTTTGTTTGAGGCTCTTTCCAGTGTCTTAGTGATTTTTTTCCTGGCTACACTACAGTTTGACCCTCTCTTAATCCAAACAGCCTCCTTCCTTTTTTTATTTCCCATGTGTCAGCACAGCTTTTCTTATACCTACTCTTAGTCTTCTTTCCTTTAGCATCAACAGACTATCTTTTCAGTAGCTTCTTTGCAATTCTACCGCACTTTTGACTTGTTTTTTGGTACTAGGGGTTGAACACCCCACACCCACATATCTGTCAGTTTCCTGTACTGTGGTGGCTTAAATAGTGCTGTGACGCTAAAAGCCATGCCACTGGTATTATAGATATCAGCAGGGTCACCTATGGTGGACAGCTTTCAGCTGAGCTTCCAAAGACAGACAGAATGGGGAAAAGGACATGGTATCTTACTCCCAACACAATTAGCCATTGTAAACCCTATAAATAGCAGAGAAACACTGTCAAATATAGTGCTGCAAAATGAGCTCGTTTGGTTGGAAGGCATTCAAAATGTGACTGGGGAAGAGTTGCTTTCTCAAAGTAGAATCTATCTTAATTACAGGAATGGAGTAAAGCCCAACATACCTCCATTTGCTGATATGACACAACTCAAAATGAGGAGAAACAACTGTAAACATCTGTTAATAATTGGAATGTGGAATGTACGTTGTATGAATGTAGGAAAGCTGGATATCATCAAAAGGGAAATGGAGCTCATAAACATCGACATTCTAGGCATCAGTAAGCTAAAATAGACTGGCATGGGCCATTTTAAATCAGATAATCATATGGCCTACTATTGCCAGGAATGACAGATTAAAGAGAAATGGGGTTGCATTCGTCATTAAAGAAGACATCTCAAGATCTTTCTTGAAGTACAGTGTTGTCAGTAAGAGAATAAAATCCATACACCTATAAGGAAGGCCAATTAATATGACTATTATTCAAATTTACGCACCCACTGTCAGGACACAAATGAAGATAGGGAAGATTTTTACCAGCTTCTGAAATGGGAAATAGATCAAGCATGGAATAAGGATATACTGATAATTACCGGTGATTGGAATGCAAAAGCTGGAAACAAAGAATAAGGCTCAGTAGTTGGAAAATATGGCCGTGGTGACAGAAATGATGCTAGAGATAGCATAATAGGATTTTTTCAGATCAACAACATTTTCAGTGCAAATCCTTTTTTTCCATCAACATAAACGCCAACTGTACACATGAAATTCACCAGATGGAACATACAGGAACCAGATTGATCACATTTATGGACAGAGAAGATGGAAAAACTCAATATTAAAAGTCAGAACAAGACTAGGTGCTGGTTGTGGATCAGACCTTCAGTTGCTCATATGGATGTTCAATCTGAAACTGAAGAAAATTAAAACAAATGTACAAGAGCCAAGGTATGACCTTGAGTGTATCTCATGTGAGTTCAGAGCCCACCTCAAGAACAGGTTTGATGCATTAGACAGTAATGATTGAAGGCCAGATGAGTTGTGGCATGAAATCAAAGACACCATTCATGAGGAAAGCAAAAGTTTATTAAAAAGATAGAAAAAAAGCAATGACCAAATTACATGTCAAAAGAGACTCTAAAACTTAACCTTGAATGTTGAGTAGCTAAAGTAAAAGTAATACATGATGAAGTTAAAGAACTAAACAGAAGATTTCAAAGGGCATCTCAAGAAGACAAAATCAAATATTGTCATGACATGTGCAAAGAGTAAGAGATAGAAAACCAAAAGGGAAGAACTTAAGGAATTGAAGAAAAAATTCAGGCCTCACATGGCAATAGTGAAAGATTTTACAGAGAAAATATTAAACAACACAGGAAACATCAAAAGAAAATGGAAGGAAATTTTAGAGTCATTATACCAAAAAGAATTGGTGGGTGGCCAATGATTTCAGAAGGTTGCATATGATCGAGAACCAATGGTACTGAAGAAAGAAGTGGAAGTTGCCTTGAAGGAACTGGTGAAACACAAGGCTGCAGGAATTGATGGAATACCAATAGAGATGTTTCATCAAACAGATGCAGTACTGGAGGTGGTAACTTGTTTATGCCAAGAGATTTGGAAAAATCAAGTTAAAAATAGGCCTAAATGTTAGGCAGCTAGACCAATGAAACAGAACACAAAATAAAGAATGACATGAATGTGTACCTTCTGAGTACAAATGGTGCTAGGTAAAATTGGTGTTTATATGGAAAAAATTAACTTCTAATGGGTTGGGTATATGTGTGACATAAAATAATCAGTGCTTTTAGAAGAAGAACATAGTTTCAGTTTGAAACTGCATATGTATAACTGTTGATATAGGGGAACTATAGTTTTCCACTCAGTTATGCTATTTTTATGTGAAAATAAAACTACTCTAAGAAATAAAGTATTTATCATAACAAGACAGACAACGTAGCCTGAATATGAAAATGCTTAATTGTCAAATCGTTGTGTAGTTAATATGAGATTTTTTTAAACACTGTCTCATTATGCACTATGCTCAAAAGCTTTAGGATGCTACAATCTCTGCTTTTATAATGACAAAATGTTACAAGTGAGTGATAGATATTAAAGGACTACTAATGACTTCTGAACCTCAAAAATCATTGAAAAATTTTATCACAGATTTACTTAGTCTATGTCAATGTTGATTATCCACAGACACAATCCAATCTACCTATTTATTTATTTATTTATTTATTTTGTTTATATTTTATCCTGGATGTAATTTTTTTCATTGAAATTCTTAGACAGTTCTCAAGTTTATGAATGACTGTTGCATTCCATCTTTTGCCCATTCCTTCCAGCTTCTCTCACATTAACAAATCATCTGGTGTTTGAAAACATTTTAATGGCGGCCAGGTGAGGTGGTGCACGCCTGTAATCCCAGCAGCTCGGGAGGCGGAGGCAGGAGGATCGCAAGTTCTAGACCAGAGGCAGTCTGAGTAATTTAGCGAGACCATCTCAAAAAAGTAAAAAAATGGGCTGAGGGTGCAGCTAAGTGGTTTAGCACTTGCAGAGCATGCAAGTGCGAGACCCTGGGTTCAACCCCTAGTACCGCAAAACAAAACAAAACAAAACAAAAAAAAACAAAAAACATTTTAATGGCAATCACGCCTTTGATCTTTTCTATTTTCTAACAACTGTGCTCAGAAATATTGAAAAAATCAATACATTTTAATAAAATCTTTGATAACAAAAGTAAATTAAAAATATCCAAAAATGATAGAGAATTCCAAAATCTTGTCCCCTCCCCCCCAAAAAAAGAATGAAGAATCTGACAAAATCTGTCAGAACCAACTTGGTCAGAACTTTTGAGACTACTAAAAGTTTTTATCAGCTAGGAAAATGCTAATCAAGAAAAAATGATGAATGGTAATCAAGAAAACAAAATAAGACAAGATAAAACAAAACAAACAAACAAAAAAATCAGAATGTAAGAGAGCTTTAAAGGGTGTTAAATTACCCTGACCCAAACCTCTTCTATGCAGCTTTGAGGTGGTCTTGAACTCAACAGCTTACAGTCCGGGCGTGGGCTTTTAATATCTAAGAAGGCAGTATAGATTATATTCTCAAAGAATTGTGGTTGTTTCTCCTGACATATCTGAAAGCTCTCTGAAGGACCAGCTCAAAGGATTTGCCTTTGTCCCTTCTGTCTTGAAACTCTATCAGTAAGGAAGCAGCCACTGAGAGGATAGTAGTCAAAGACAATTAAAGCAAAGTACACTAGGTGCCACCTGTGGCCAAGGATAAAAGTTGAAGGAGAAAGAGACAAACAAAAACTTGGAGGGAAAGCCTGAAAAATGAGATGCTTTGAGTAAAACAGGCCTGGACATCTTTCATTTATCTTTACAATTTAAAAGGCCTGCTGGGGGCCTGCTCAGAAAACAAACAAAACAAACTAACAACTAAATAAAAAAGAAAAACGTTTTGAGGACTCTAAGATCTCATCTCTTGCTAACTTTCAGGTTTTGTACAAGCAAGAAGTGACGGCTGAGACAAAACTGTAAGCTGCCTGGCATATTTGAAGGCCTGCCCTAACACCCATGCAAAACCCATCAGAAAAAGTCTAGAAGATTTTTTCTTTTGGTTTGGTTCTGGAAACTTTAGAAATCCTTAGTTGAATCACTCATTGGCCACTAACTTAATGAAAGATACACTTTAGGAGTCACAAATAATAGAGTACATAAAATTAGTTCATAAAAGTCACTAGAAAACAAACAGGAACAGACACAAGTGGCAATAATAAACCCCAGAGAGGGAAGTCCACCTGCTTTCCAGAGGTGCCACTTTATAATATCTAAAAATCTTAAACAAAAAATTATAAGACAAACAAGTAAGCAAAGTAGATTTCCCATACACAGGGGAAAAATAATTTAAATAAGATTTCTGCCCCTTTCTCTCTCCTTTAAAAAAAAA
>VMDO01040161.1:0-12137 GCA_007922755.1 Pedetes capensis | reverse complement strand
TACTTCCAAAGAATCCGTCTCTACCTGGAAGAGAAGAAATACAGTGACTGTGCCTGGGAAATTGTCAGACGAGAAATCGGGAGAGCCTTCTCTCAATGAGGAAAGTTGCAAGAAAGTCAAAGAAGGAAGGATGGAGACCTGAGACCAATTTCACATGATTCTTCTTGACTGCTCTGCCATCCCAACCCTGGACATGTACCTTGGTCACTTTTAAAGACTCTTATTTCTGCTTTAGTCACATTCTACTCAGTTAAATTTAGCAAATAATCAGGTGTATTTTTAAAGTATTCATCTCTAGGGGAATAAGAACCTTACAAATGACTGCCCTGATATTTATTTATTTATCTATTTATTTATCTATTTATTTATTTTATTTATTGTGTTATTTTCATTCCATTTGCATGTATTGTATTTATAAGAGTTATATATTATATAAATACATATAATAACATGTTCATTTTTACATTCCATTAAAATTTATAAAGTATTTACTTTTTCTCATTATTTACTTTGTCTTTTCCCCCACATGTCTGTCCATTTGCCATACTGTGGGAGCTTGTGTGTTGCTGTGATGCTGAAAGCTATGCCACTAGTATTACAGTTACCAGCAGGGTCACCAATGATGGAAAGGTTTTAGCTGGGCTTCCATACTACTAGGGACAAGGACATGGCTAACCTACTCTCAACAGAGTTAGCCATTGAAAACCCTGTGAATAGCAGAGAAACATTGTCAGATATATTGCCAGAAAATTAGCTCTCTAGTTTAGAAGGCACTTAAAAGATGACTGTGGACTCAAAGTAGAGTTGACCTTAATGATGGGACTGGAGTAAAGCCCCAGAGACCTCCATTTGCTGATGTGGCATGACTCAAAATGAGAACGATAACTGCAAATGTCCATTAATTATTGGAATGTGGAATGTATGTATTATGGATCTAGAAAAGTTAGAAATCATCAAAAGGGAAATGGAGTGCATAAGCATTGACATTCTAGGCATCAGTGAGCTAAAATGGACTGGTATGGGCAATTTTGAATCAGATAATTATATGGTCTGCTATGCAGGAATAAGAACTAATTGACAAATGAGGTTCCCTTCAGAATTCTACTGGGAAAATATTGAACGATGTAGGAAATATCAATAGAAGATGGAGGGAACAAAAGAGTCATTATACTAAAAAGAACTGGTGGATGACCAACCATTTCAAGAGATTGTATGTGACCAGGAACCAATGGCACTAAAAATGACATGGAAGCTGCCTTGATGGAATTGGTGAAGCACAAGACTCCAGAAACTGATGCAATACCAATAGAGATGTTTCAAAAAATCAGAGATAGCCCTGGAGGTGCTCATTTGTTTTTGCCAAGACACTTGGAAAATAGCTGCCTAGCCAACTGACTGGAAGAGATCCATATGTGTGCCTATTTCCAAGAAAGGGGATCCAACTGAATGTGGAAACTATCAAATGATATCATTAATATCACACATAAGCAAAATTTTACTACAGATCATTCAAAAGTGACTGCAGCAGTATATAGACATGGAACTGCCAGAAAATCAAGCCAAATTCAGAAGAGGGCAGGGAACCAGGGACATCTTTGCTGATGTCAGGGGGATATTAGCCAAAAGCAGAGAATATCAGCAGACTTCTACCTATGTTTTATGGACTATGCAAAGGCATTTGACTGTGGGGATCATAACAAATTATGGATAACACTGAAAAGAATAGGAATACTAGAGCATGGAATTGTACTCATGATGAATTTGTACATGGACCAGAAGGCAGTCATGAGGAAACACTGCTTGGAGTAAAGTTGAGAAAGGTGTGCATCAGGGCTGTATCCTTTCACCATATCTCTTCAATTTCTATGCTGAGCAAATAATCCAAGAAGCTAGACTTTATGAAGAAGAAAGCAGCATCAGCATTGGAGGAAGATTCATTAACAACCTGTGTTATGCAGCTGACATAACTCTACTTGCTAAATGTGAAGACGACTTGAAACACTTACTGATGAAAAACAAAGAATATAGCCTTCAGTATGAATTGTGACTCAACATCAATAAAACAAAAATCCTTACAACTGAGTCAGTATGCAACTTCATGATAAATGGAGAAAAGATTGAGGTTGCCCAAGATTTTGCTTTACTTGGTTCTACAATCAACTCCCATGGAAGCAGCAGTGAAGAAATCAAAGGACACGTTGCTTTGGGAAAAGCTGTAGCAAAAGATCTCTTTAGAGTATTGAAAAGTTAAGATGTCACATTGAAGACAAAGGTACGCCTGACTCATGGCATGGCGTTTTCAGTCGCATCATCTGGTTGTGACAGCTGAACATTGAATAAGTGA
This sequence comes from Pedetes capensis, assembly GCA_007922755.1. Taxonomy (NCBI): domain Eukaryota; kingdom Metazoa; phylum Chordata; class Mammalia; order Rodentia; family Pedetidae; genus Pedetes; species Pedetes capensis. Next base: position 9,793 of record VMDO01040161.1, on the reverse strand, counting down.
GACAGAAGAAGAATTGATGCTTTTGAGTTATTGTGCTGGAGACGAATATTGAATATACCATGGACTGCCAAAAGAACCAACAGATCTGTCCTAGAAGGAGTACAACCAGAGTGTTCCTTGGAAGCAAGGATGGCTAGACTATGTCTTACGTATTTTGGACATGTAGTCAGGAGAAACCAATCCCTGGAAAAGGACATCATATTTGGGAGAGTGGCAGGTCAAGAAAAATAGGTAAACCCTCTACTAGGTGGATTGACACAGTGTCTGCAACAATGAGCTTACACATAAATAAGATCATGTGCCTCGAAGAGAATAGGGGAGTGTTTCAATCCGTTGTACATAGGGTCACTATGAGTTGGACTTGACTCAACAGCACCTAACAACAGCAACAACTGCTGAAAATTGCAACGTGGACTATGGAAATTCAGAAAGCAAGGGAGACAAGTATAATTCCAAAATAAGAGAAAATTTAGCAATCATAACCAAAATTCAGGCTACAAAACTAACAAAATCACTCATAAATCAGAATAAAGAATTTATACTGAAACTCTCTGTTGCTCAGACATATGTGTGATGCCAAGGAACTCACTCAGTCACTCCAACCTCAGTTTTCTCAATAAATAAAATGAGTTCAAAATGTTTATATCGTTGTTGTGAATAGTAAATGATCTTTTTTTTTTTTTTTTTTTTGGTACTGGAAGTTGAACCCAGGGCCTCACACTTGCATGCTTTGCAAGTGCTGTGCCACTGAGCTGCACCCTCAGCCCATTTTTTTTTTTTTTTGACTTTTTGAGACAGGGTCTCACTAAATTATGCTGACTGCCTTTGGTCTCCAACTTGCAATCCTCCTGCCTCCGCCTCCCAAGTGGCTGGGATTACAGGCGTGAGTCACCACCCCTGGCTTAAATGAATATGCTTTAAAGCACTTACCATGGTATCTACCATAGAGTAATAATCAAAATATAATAGAATTTTTGTCACTTTTCTTCACTATGTATGAGAAAATTGTCTTTCTCTAAAATTCTTAGGATTTGTGTACCACTTCTCAGTAATTGACCTATAAAGTAGTAAGCCTAAAAGAGCAGAAATCTGTCATGAATTTTAGAATGGGTGAAAATTTTTGACTCGTCATTTTAAAGAAATGATGGCTTTTTAAATATCCCAAAGAGGGGAAAAATCATCTAGTTGGAAACAGAAAAGACTCTTAATGTTTAGTTACTGACTTCCTTGCTCTCAGCATCCCGGATATATTCCCATAGCACCATAGTTCTAAGAGAGAATTCCCATAAGGCCCTTGTGATTCTCTCCTTTCACCTAACTGCCCATTCTGATAGACTTACTTTCTGTTCTGTTGTGATTTCAATTTAATGGTTTCCCTAAAGAGCAGAATACTACAAGTAGGAAACAGAAGTTAAATTACATGCCTAGATTTTGCAGAAATATTTGCAAGAGATACTGTCATTAAATTCCACTTCATGTGATGTGGTTGTTGTAGCTGATGGAAACAGAAAGCAGGATCCAGTGTATGCGCACCATATGTGACAAGGGCAGCCGCCAAGTCTCAGGGGCAGGTTTCTGATCAAAGCAGAAATCTTACCACTGCATGGGGATTTCTCTTCTTGCTTCAGAGAACACTTTTTGACAATCATAGTACTTACCATTAAAATATAGTTACCATTTTCTCATATTTCATAAAGATACTTTTCAGAATTTTGAACTCTATCATGCCTCTCTCAGTAGCTACCTGCAAATACATGACAGTGTTTGTTTTTTAAAAAATAAAATTATGGGAAGAGTTCTGTAGAAGATTGAAGGAGAGATCCTAACTCAAAAGAAAAAAATAAAGAAGGTACTGGGGTGCAGCTCAGTGGTAGAGCATTTGCTTAGCATGGGTGAGGCCTTGGTTTCAACTCCTCTGTACTGAAAATAAATAAATACATAAATAAATTGCAATAAGCATGTCCTCCTCCTATGGGGGCTTGCGTGTTGCTGTGATGCTAAAAGCTAGGCCAACAGTATTTCAGATACCATCAGGGCCACCCATGGTAGATAGGTTTCAGCTGAGTTTCCAGACTAAGACTAGAAGAACCCAGCATCCCACTCTTGAAACAATTAGCCATTGAAAACCTTATGAATAATAGAGAAACAGTGTCAAATATAGTGCCTGAAAATGAGCCCCCCAGGCTGGAAGGCATTCAAGAAATGACTGGGGAAGAGTTGCCTCTTCAAAGTAGAGTTGACCTTAATGATGTGAAAGGAGGAGAGCCCCCAAGACTCCTTTTGCTAATGTGCTACAACTCAAAATGAGAAGAAATATAATGGCTGCAACAATGACTCAAACATATAAAGATCATGTGCATGGCACCGTGCTGAGCAGGATTTCATGCTGTTCTGCCTATGGTGGCTATGAGTCGGATCTGACTTCACAGCATCTGACAACAACCCTCCTTTTAGAACCACCATCCCCCAGCTCCAGCTCTGCTTGTTCACTGCTCACTAACCTGCCCTGTGTATTCATACAGCTGTTTTCCCTTGTGGTTTCTGCTCAATTTCCCCTTAAGGGTAAAAAGCCATCAATGAAAAGAAAAGTGGAGTGAAAGTCAGAAACTCTTATAAATGAGTTCTTTTTTTCCTTTGATGGATATTTTTTTAAATGAGGGAAAGTCCTTGTTACAATTACATAACAGTAGCTGTAGCAAAAGGGAAATAGAAAGCTGGGGCTAAATGATTTATAGAACAGTGCCACCCACTGGCCAATATGTATGAAGACAGTGTCAAGTCTGTTAGGTGCCGTCGAGTCGGCATCCAACTCATAGTGACCCTCATAGGGTTTTCAATGGCTGACTGTTTCGGGATTGCCTTGGGAGTGGATTGCCAGGCCCTTCTCCCATTTTTGCGGTGCTGGGAATTGAACTCGGGACCTCAGAGGCTGCAGCTTAGCGCTCTACCAACTGAGCTAAATCCCAGCCGAGTGTCAAGTCTGGAGAGGGAAAATCCTCAGCTACAGGTAAGAAATTTTCCTGTTTGATGGTGCATTAAGTTTTTCCTTAGAGTAAGTTGTACAGGGTTTTTTTGTTTGTTTTTGTTTTGTTTTCAGTACCTGGGGGTTGAGCCCAGGACCTCACGCCGGCCAGGCAAGTTGCTTTACCACAAAGACGCACCTCCTGCCCATTTTATTTTTTAATTTGAGGTGGGGTCTCACTAAGTTGTGCAGTCTGCTTCTGGCCACAAACTTGAGATCCTCCTGCCTCAACTTCCTGAGTTGCAGGATTTACAGACATCTGTCACAGTGCCAGGTTAAGCTGGGCATTTTGCAAACTCCTTCCTATCAAATCCTGTCCCTTGACTTCATAATCAGAACGTTCTGTCACTTCAGGCTGTTTGTTTTGCAGTATTGTGGAGTTGAACCCAGGGCTTCACCCATAACAGGCAAGTGCTCTACCACTGAACTGCACCTCCAGCCCCTTTTTTATTTGTTATTTTAAGACAGGATCTCACTAAGCTGTTCGGGCTGCTTCTGGCCTTGAATTTGTGATCCTCCTGCTTCAGCTTCCCGAGTCCCTGGGATTATAGGCACGCGACAGGGTGCTCAGTTCTTACTGTTACTTTGATTAAGGAAGGCTCTTAAATCAATGCCACCCTGACTGAGTCCCTCAAGAGAGCACAGAAATAGGCAAAAGATTTCTGAGAACACAAGGATTGACAGCTGACACCTGGGGCTGTCTGTGTGGGGAGAGCTGGAAGGTGGCAAGGGGATCTACATAGCACAGTCAGTGAAGAAGTTCCTCAGGGAGTGAGTGCGAGTGCGATGGCTCAGCAGGAGGAAGGGGCTTTACTCCAGCTGGGGTTTCCCCCCTCTCTGCAGAGGATAGAGACCCAGTTTAAGATTGCCTCTCTCCTGTTGTTAGGTTGTTGTTGTTGTTAAGGGCCACTGAGTCAGGTCCAGCTCATAGCAACCCTCCTAGGGTTTTCAATGGCTGATTGTTCCAGGATTGTTTCAAGAGTGGGCTGCCAGGTCCTTCTCCCATTTTTGCGGTGCTAGGGATTGAACCCAGGGCTTCTGAGAGCTCAGAGCAAACACTCTACCAACTGAGCTAAGCCCCAGCCCTATTGTTAGGTTGTTGTTGCTGTTGGGCTCTGATTTACATGTGGAATGATCTTTGTCCCTTGCCTTTCTTTCCTCCTCCAGTTGTTAGGAAACTGTTTCATAGCAGGGCTATCTGGACATTTTTTGAGAAACCAGGCTATTTTTGTGATTGCTTACCACCTTTCAAATACTGTGGCTCCTTCTACTCTTTGCTTGCTGCTTACTTATTAATGTAATTTTTATTACATTTTTATTAAATTTTAAGTTTATGTTATAAGCAGAAGTTCTATAATTTAGCTCTATACTGTCACCTTGCCCTGAAATTCTCTATAGCAATATCTTGCTTCATATTCCAGATTTATTAATTTGTTATATATTCCATAGAATGGGAGAACTAAGAGGCAGGGCTGGAGGGTCCCAGATAGGGAATAGGTAGGGAGAGTGTGCACTGAGCTGCCTGCCCCATCCACATTCTCCTGCAGAACCAAACTTTACTCCACCCAGACCCATCTGCACCACCTAAAATGGGGTGCCAGGAGTCAGGGAGCACCATCCAAGTGCCCTGAAGAGGGGGCCAGGGATTGTGATGCAGCACTAGCTGGAGACAGCCATATTTTTCAAGCTTCAGGTCCAAGAATGTGAACGTGGCCCCACCTTAACACTTCTTGTCTGCTGATTCCTGAGTCGCAGCTGCCAGTACCCACTGATGAGCAGCCGGGCACAGAAACAGAAAACAGAGGCAGGCTGCCCCCATGTCTGGACCAGATGACCTGCTAAAAAATCCAGCAGACCATCTGTGATCCTGTTTAGAGGTTTTCATGTTCTGACCCCTCTGGGAAAAGACTACCCCAGGTATGCGACTCTCCTTTCTTCAAAAATCAATCCACACATCCAGAAACGCAAAGAAGTTAAAGCAGCCAGCTTGAAAACATGGATGGAGAACAGAGGTGCTTAATGGGTCTGCCGGAACATTGACAACTTCTCAGAAATTGTAGCCATGTTCACTGAGCCAGTTGTACCTTCAGATTATAAGATTTAGATCCAGGACTCAGAATCCTTCAGATTCTCCTCCAGAAGAAAGGTAGAAGCCTCAAATGGATGTTGAGAGCACAGAATTATCCCCCAGAGACCTGAACAACCTTAATGTCCCCAGCATGGGTGACACTAAGACCATAAGAGCCTGCAGAGTATTGGAAGGGTCAGGTTTACTCCATAGGGGCATCAAGTCATCATAGCAAACAGAAAAATATTCCTGCGGACAGTGCCACCCTCAAACCTCTTAAAGTCTGGTCATGATGCAGCCTCCCTTAGGAATAAGCACTATGAAAACAGTATTGAGCAACAGGGTCACAGGCAAAGAGTGGCAGTGGTCAGAGCTGAGCTTTTCTAGGGGGACAAATATTAGCAGTGTGCATCTTGGAAGATCACAATTTCTAAAGGCAAAGTCCTTTGTGAAAATTCATTGATTTAACTTAGTTCATCAGAAAGAGCTGGGCATGGTGGTGCACACCTGTAATCCTAGTGACTCAGGAGGCAGAGGCAGGAGGATTGCAAGTTGGAGACCAGAGGCAGTCTGTGTAATTTAGCAAGACCCTGTCTCAAAAAGTAAAAAAATAGGCTGAGGGTTCAGCTCAGTGGTCCAGAACTTGCAGAGCATGCAAGCATGAGACCCTGGGTTCAACCCCCAGTACTGAAAAAAAAAAGAAAGAAAAAAAGAAAGAAAGAAAGAAAGAAAGAAAGAAAGAAAGAAAGAAAGAAAAAAGAAAGAAAGAAAAGAAGGTATTGGTGGATCAGTACTCTTTCTTTTTTGTTCCAGTTGGTGTATTACTCACTGTGTAGGAATATTTGGACCTTCAGACCCTCCCTGAGGATTAGAGAACAAACAGAACCATTCCCCATTTATGTGGGTAGCTAAAGAGCTATTGTATCTCAGCCTGGAAGAGTTATTCAGAAAGGCAGCAATGATGGGGTATTTTTAAAAATCAAGCAAAAAGAAGACAAACAAAAATCTCATTTCTTGTCTTATAAAGGACACTCCAGCCAAGCCTATTGAAGGGTCATAGTGAGCTCCGCTTACCACGATTCTGTGAGAAGCATGTCCAGAACTGTTGGTTCTAGGGCACCTCCCAGTGCCCCAGGCAGCCTTTGGTCCATGCACAGTGAGACAGCACCCTGTTGCCCAGGCCTGGGAACCTTTCCCACATGTGAGCTGTGTGTGTAGTCTGAGCCTCTCTGCAACTGTGTCTGTGTGGGTCATTAGTGCCTATGGACACAGGCAGACCAACAGCTCAGTAATGGCACCATGGCACCATTTTTGTTTCAGAGTTGGTAAATGTTTGCACAACCTAAATGACTTTTTTTAAAAAGCTTAAGAATCATAGACAACATAGAGGCCATGTTGTGGGGAAAATCATCTGTTTTGATGCCAACCTTAGACAAAGACAGCCACAGTAATGTGATTCTTTCAGAGGGAAAATCAACCCTTCTTGGTTAAGGAGCCCTTTAAAGGCATTCACTGGTTCCTTCAGGAAACACACAATGTTCTTCATCATGGCCATACAAATGGTCTTTCTGGCTCTGACAACTTGGTCATTGGATGGAAAGATAAAGAAGTGAAGAGATTCTTCGTTGGGTTTTATCAGTAGATGACAGGAAGTCCCATCCATTCTGGAGGTGAGAAGCTGATTTCTTGACCCTGGAAATGAGACCATCCCCCTGGCGAAAAGAGTCTCCTGTGGTATCACTGAGGACCCAAAGTAGATAAGCCAGAGCCCTTATAGCTGGACTATGGATAGAGTGGACACTGTTGGGTGTTTTCTGTTTATTCTCAAACTCACCAAAAAATGAGCAAATTAACCTTGGGAGTCCAAAATATGTAGGCTTCAAAGTGACTGTAATTAATGAGTTAATAGAGAGATTTTCATATATTTTTGAGAAACCTCATTTATTTTAGGCATTTTTTTCAATTGGCAGAAAAATCTACTCCCTCATAACTACTTAAAAGATACTTTGCCTTCTTTTCCTTATAACATAAAGTCAATCCATTTAATTCACTTATACCATATTCCCTGTTCAACAAAACAATGAACAACAGCATTTGAAGACAAAGCTAAGATTTTGTATATGCTAAGCCCCTCTGCTCTACTCTGATTTCATGCTACAGCCTCTCCTTGGTTCATAAATTTCATGTCCATTTCTGTTCTTCACTTCTTTAACAGACCCTTCCAAACAAGGCATTATCTCAACTCTCCCTAAGGTACTGCCTTTGGGTGCTTGGTCTTTCCCTTCACATTTATATTTCTCCTCAAAGAGTTGTATAAATGACTGTCACCCAAACTGTGTTATTGAAAGGATTGAGTTAATATATTCAAATGTTTTAGACCAGCAGATGATCCATATGTTGTTGTTGTTGTTGTTGTTGTTGTTGTTAGGTGCCGTGGAGTCGGTATCCGACTCATAGCGACCCTCAGGGTTTTCAATGGCAGGCTGTTTTGGGATTACCTTGGGAGTGGATTGCCAGGCCCTTCTCCCATTTTTGCGGTGCTGGGAATTGAACTCGGGACCTCAGAGACTGCAATGCAACGCTCTACCAACTGAGCTAAATCCCAGCCCCAATCCATATGTAGCATGCAATAAATTTCTTTGTTATCATTTTTACATACTATTATTATTATTATTATTTTCCAGATTAAGAGCAGAAAGTTTTTGGAATCATCTAACTCCCTTTCTTTTCATTTCTAGGTTTCTCAAGGCAGTTTTTTCACTACCTGGAAGGATTATCACCTAGGTGGAGTGCTCAGGCCAGGCTAATATCCGCGATCCTGACAGTAGAATTAATGTTCTATTGACTGGGGCCTGGTTGCCAGTCTCCTCTGAGTTGGTTGTTTTGACTCTTTCCTTGTCTCCCCAGCGCTGATCTCATGTTGGTTAAAGAAAAAAACATCAGGTGACAGGTCTTGCAAAGCAGAGGGCTGATCATTGACCCAAGGGTGGCTCTCAAAGAAACGGCCATCCTCTGCCTTTGTGCATTTCATCATTGGCTGTCATTTTTCCCCACTGCCAAAGCATGGGGTTCCCTACCTTCCCTAATACTTTGCCATTGTCAAGGGAAATTCAACTGCCTTCTTTCACTTTCATGACATTTGGACTTACATTTGTTTTCAACTTGCCCACAATTAACTTTGGATTTCTACTTTCTATGAAAGTTGAAATGAGAAATTTAAAAAAACTCTTAAAAATGACAGAGAAAAATGGTGCAGCTCTTTGCCTTTGATTTATTTCCTTTAGTAATGAAGTAAAAAGTAAAACAGGAGCAACAAGACACACATTGTCCAATAAACCATCATCTAAAAAATAAACTAAAATTTGTTATACCACTGCTGTTTAAATCTAAAGAGAAAAAATCATGAATGAGTAAAAAAAAAGAAGCCTAGCACTCACTGCCCTGCATTGTCAGAGCGAGCCACAGACAAACAGCAACAACCAGAATCACTGTGAGCGGATGCACAACTCAGGGTCACTAGTTTTGTAATATAAGCTTCTAATAATACAATGACATCTATGAGTCCTCTGCTCCCACCTCAGAAACTGGAAGGGTAACAATTGTTCAGTCATTTAACTAAGAGTCAAACAGTCAAAGCTGTACTTGACAAAATAAACATTATTTGATTATTGAAGGTAAAATGATTATGATTGAATAATTCTTCCACCTACTTAGACCAAACAAATGCTGCTATCAGCATCTGAGGGCTGTTGACACTTTTGATACTTGAGGATAATGACTGTGCTGAGGAGGTCACCACTCAGAGATAGGCTTCTCTAGAGGCAGAGGTATGATGTCAGATATTTATTAGTTTGGTAATAGAGAAGCAAGTCTCTTTTCAGTTCAAGAGTATTAAGTCATGAGGATGTGGTGTTTTCAGGGAGGGAGTTTGATGAGTGGGTCCCAAGGGTGTCACTAATGACCCTTAGTCACCCTACAACAGAGGATGATGTTAACTGTGACCCACCTGTTGCACCAGGCATTGCTAGGGAAATAACAGTCCCTTGAATTAGAATCTTCACCCTCATGAGCACATGAAAAGAACCAAAATTCCTTCCAGGATTGTTGGCACAGCCAGGGAGCGCTGTACTCCCCAGTATGAAAATGGTGGACAGCAAGGACCATGTCCACATTAATCCCGACCTGTGGCCCCAGGGCACATGGCCCGTCACTGACGTGCTCTGGGAGGAGAAACCCCAGAGAAGCTCAGTCTCCAGAAATCATCAGTCCCTGCTGTGAAAACAGGGAGCAAAACCTTGTTCTTCATTCTAAAGAGTTTCTTTGCCATGGATGGTCTGGTAAATCCCTAAATGAATACAGGAAGCCATAAGTCTGAGGAAACCTGACTTTCTATGTAAAGAAAGGAGGGTAAAAATGGAGGGGAGACTCAGGGTCAAAAATTGTTTCCTAGAATAAGAGCAATATTGGCATATGAAAAAAGTGCATCCGTTTATGTGCATGTGATTGTTTACATACATATACACACTTCTGACTTTAGGCTAAACATCCTTCTCACTTGATGGATAAGTATCCATTTGGATTGGCACACCTGAAATTTCCTGGGAAAATTTAACCTTCAATTATAAAATTAATACCCAGGGTTGATGTCATCATCTTAGACCATATGAAGAATACACAAGTGAAAATAAAAAAGGGAAGTAAAA
>VMDO01040160.1:0-12120 GCA_007922755.1 Pedetes capensis | reverse complement strand
ACAAATCTTTATTAAGCACATAAATGTTTAGGCATTCTTCTGGTTTACAGATATAAAGTCATCTGGCAATGTGAGACCCCCACTGGCGGGGTTAGGGACCCTCCAGGGGCAAAGTTGAAGCTACCAGAGCAGTCTCTCCAGCCACCACACTCTATTCTACAACTACCTTTGGAGACGCTGGTATGTCCTTATCCACGGGCCATGAGATCCCAATAGGAGAGAGCACTGAACCCGGGAGCTGAGAGGCAAATGAGGGCAGAACTAGGAAAAACTGGTGAGGAGGAGAGTCCAAGAAAACGTACTCAAAGATGGACCCTAAGAGCTGCTGTGTCCCTCACAGCATGCACCAGAAACTGGATGCTCAATGTGGTGGCGTTGGGAGGTGGAGCCTAATCTTCGCAAATGGACTAATGTCACTATCTCAGGAGAGGGCTCCTTATGAAAGGACAAGTTTGGGTTGCTTCTTAATTTTTATCTCACCCTCTCTTTGGAATCACCCTTTCTCTCTCACCTTCCCCTATGGAATGTCACCGTAAGAAATCCCTTGTTGTTGTTGTTGTTGTTAGGTGTCGTCAAGTCAGTATCCGACTGATAGCGACCCTCTGTACAACAGGGGAAACACTATTGTCAGTGCTTCTCTGCTGTTCATAGGGTTTTCAATGGCAGATTGATTTTTGGGAGGGGGTTGCCAGGTCCTTCTCCCAAGCCTACAGCTTCTGGTGTTCCCAGGCAGTCTCCCATCCAGGTACTAGCCAGGCCCGACCCTGCTTAGCTTCCGAGATCTGACGGGATCGGATGCCACAGGGTTACAGCTGCAGGCCTGAATGTTACAGTAGGAAGTCCCTTAATGGATGCCAAACCTTGATTGTAGATGTCCCAGTCTCCAAATTCCTGCTCATTATAAACTACCCCGGCTGTGGTATTCTGTTATAGGAGCAAAAAATGGACTAAGAGTGCTACAAACAATAGTTACAAACAAGAAAGACAAGATGGGGAAGAAAGGCATGCAGCAGGGCTCATGTCTGTGATCCCAACAACTTGGGAGCCTGAGGAAGGAGGATTGTGAGTTCGAGGCCAGAGGCAGCCTATGTAATTTAGTGAGACTCTATATCAAAATGAAAATTAAAAAAGGGGAGCTGAGAGTGTAGCGCAGTGGTAGAGCACTTGTTTGCATGCGTGAAGCCCTGGGTTCAACCTGTCATTTCTGCAAAAAAAAAAAAAAAAGGAATACATTGTATGTATTTAAAAAACAACAACATTATCTTCCTAAAAGCATTAGGGCTTAGAAATTAAATATGGGTAGACTAAATCTTCTGTTTTTTCATGTCTACTTGTCTGTACATAAATCTAATTTGGAAGTAAGTAGCTTCTTCTATTACATCAAGAATCCCGAGCCGGGCGTGGTGGCACATGCCTGTAATCCCAGCGGCTCAGGAGGCGGAGGCAGGAGGATCGCAAGTTCGAGACCAGAGGCAGTCTGCATAACTTAGCAAGACCCTGTCAAAAAAATGGCCTGGAGGCGCAGCTCAGTGGTCCAGCACTTGCAGAGCATGCAGGCTCAAGGCCCTGGGTTCAACCCCCAGCACCGCAAAAAAAAAAAAAAAAGAATCCCTATTTTATATAAAACATTTTACATTCTCCAAACTAGTTTTGGGGTACTAGGAATATTTTGCTGGTTCTATAGTATTTTAATAGAATTTTAGCTCTCATGTATTGATCTTTTATCACTGCTGCTTCAAATACATTTGATTGGAATCTGCTCCAGTGTCCTAAAGTGAAATGAGGTCAGTCCATGTGCAGTTTGGATTCTAAAAATGTCAGTTTCTATTCTGGCTCCATCAGTAGGGCTTCCAAGTATGGGGATCTGTGAGGGTTTTTTTTTTTTTTTTTTTTTTTCTGTTCTTGTTTTCATGTTATAGGTCAGAAGCTGTAGCATTTTTCTGCCTCTGAGTCAGGAAGGAGAAAGAAAAAATATGACATGGGTCTTCCGCAGCTGCCACAAGGGAGGAGAGGGGTCATTTCTTGGCCCTGAAGTATATCTGCTCAAAGAGTCCTCTGGGCAGTACTTTTCTAAAATAGAGAAGAGATAACCACGGACAGAGGGGAGGGTGGCTATGATATTCCGCAGCAGAGCAGAGGGGGGAAGAATTCCAGGCAGAACGTCTGTACTGACCACTTTGTTGCAGGCTGCCTATAGCAGGGCCAAAGCACTTCTATGTGAATTCAGGTTAATTGCTGCTAAAATTACACTTTTTTTTTTTCCACTCTATATAGTCATGAGGAAAAAAAAACTAGGAAATTCTGCAATTAATTGCTTAAAGAACAAAAATACAATCAGCAAGGCCTTAGCACTTGTCCTCAACAAACCCTAGAAAAGTGAATTTTTTAGTGAAGAACGGATAATATAAAGAGTAGAAAGGAGAAGCCAAGCGCAGTGGCGCATGCCTGTAATCAGGAGGCAGAGGCAGGAGGATCACAAGTTCGAGACCAGAGGAAGTCTGTGTCACTTAGCAAGACCCTATCTCAAAAAGTAAAAAAATGGGCTGAGGGTGCAGCTCAGTGGTCCAGCACTTGCAGAGCATGCAAATGCGAGGCGCTGGGTTCAACCCCCAGTACTGCAAAAAGAAAAAAAAGAGTAGAAAGGAGGAGGGAGGGAATGAGCAAAGGGAAGTAAAGATTGGAGAAGTTGGGATGGGGAGGAGAATCAATGTAGAGGGGTAAAGGGGGAGAGGATAATCTCAACGTAAATAATGCGACATGGGAAAAGTAGGGGAACATAACACAAATATGCATATGAGTTTCAGTACACATTAGTTAAAAGGTTCCATACGCCTCATAAGTTGATAGAAATGTAACCAAAAATGTAGTAGTTGCATAATGGAAAAAGCAAATGCTGTGTTATTCTGTACCCCATCATTATTTACCAATAGAGGGAGAAAAAAGAAAAGACAAGACAAGTGAGTTTTCTTCAGCAGGCTCAGACCTGCCCAGTTTGGACTCGGTATTTATGAGGGCAAGAGTATATCAATACATCTCTCTTCACTAGCAATACCATCACTACCAGCTTGGGTCAAGGATGAGCTGTACTGTTGAAGGCCTGGTATGTCCTGTGGGCTGCTTTATAGGCTGAACTATGTCTCCTCAACATTCAGATTTTCTAGTCCCTAGTACCTAGGAATCTGACTATTTTTTGGAATCCAGGTTGCTAAGGTGGTAATTAAGGTTACACACGGTATTAGACTGAATTTAGCTCAGTGGGTAGAGCGCTGCGCTGCAGTCTCTGAGGTCCCGAGTTCAATTCCCAGCACTGCAAAAATGGGAGAAGGACCTGGCAATCCACTCCCAAGGCAATCTCGAAACAGTCAGCCATTGAAAACCCTATGAGGGTCACTATGAGTCGGATACCAACTCAATGGCACCTAACAACAACAACAACAACAGTATTAGAGTGGGCCCTAATCCAATATGCCTGCAGCTGTAGCACTGTGGTGTCTGATCCTGTCAGATCTCGGAAGCTAAGCAGGGTCAGGCCTGGTTAGTACTTGGATGGGAGACCACCTGGGAACACCAGGTGCTATAGGCTTGGGAGAAGGACCCGGCAACCCACTCCCAAAAATCAATCCACCAATGAAAACCCTGTGAATAGCAGAGAAGCACTGACAACAGTGTTTTGCCTGTTGTACTAGGGTCACTATGAGTCAGATGCTGACTCAACAGCGCCTAACGACAACAACAGTAATCCAACATGACCAGTTTCCATATGAGAAGATAGAGGACACAGACACACCCTGAGGGAAGATCTCGTGAAGACACAGTAAGAAGGTGCTCGTACATCAGTTAGTAAAGTTAGTAAATATTTTAGGCTTCTACTGCCAAGAGACAGAAGAAAGAACATATGTAAGTGCTTAAAATGGTTAAGTGATCATGCTTGTACACCATGTTCACTGTAGCACTGTTCACAATAGCCTAGAACAGAATCCAAGCATCCATCCACAGATAAATGGTGTAATGAATATTATTCAGCCTTGAAAAAGAAGGAAATTCTGACACTTGCTAAAACATCTCAAAAACATTATGTTAAGTGATAGAAGCCAGACACGAAAGGACAAATATTGTGTGACTCCACTTAAATTTACCTGGAATAGGCAAATTTTTAGAGACAGAAAATAGAATAGTGGTTAGCAGGGCTGGGTGGAAGAGAGAATGAGAAGTTATTGATTAATGGATAGAGTTTCAGTATGGGATAATGGAAAGGTTCTGGAAATAGTGGCGTTTGTTGCACAGGATTGTGAATGTACTTAATGTCACTGAATTGCACACTTAAAATGGTAAGTTTTACATGTTGTTGTTGTTAGGTGCCCTTGAGTCAGGTCCAACTCATAGTGACCCTATGTACAACAGAACATAACACTCCCCAATACTGTGCCATACCACACTATGGCACTATGTCAGCGCTCCTCTGCTATTCATAGGGTTTTAAATGGCCGATTGTTTCGGGACTGTTTTGAGAGTGAGCTACCAGGTCTTTCTCCCATTTTTGTGGTGCTTGGGATCGAACCCAGGGCCTCAGAGAGCACACAGCAGCACTCTACCAACTGAGCTAACCTGCAGCCCATGTTACATATGTTGTTATTGTTGTTGTTAGGTACCTTCAAGTCATGTTTGACTCATAGTGACACTCATAGGATTCTCAATATCCGATCGTTTCGGGATTGCTTTTTGAGAGTGGAATGTTACCATCCTTCTCCCATTTTTTGCAGTGCTGGGGATTGAACCCAGGTCCTCAGAGAGTATAGAGCAGGCACTCTACCAACTGAGCTAACCCCCAGCCCATATTACATGTAGTTTATGGCAATTTTTTAAAAGACTATTAAGAAACATAAAAACCAAGCAGAGGGGTAGATGGGTGGGAAGAAAGACTAACTTTGACCTGTGGATAGTAGTTTTCCAATCTCTGTGTAGACTGTTCATTTATGGCCCTCATCTCTCCCCTATGCCCTTAACAACAAGAAAGGACCTGCTCGATAGGGGCCAGGTCACCTGGGGCTGTCTGCACTTGTCTTCAGTGCTGCAACTGCTCTCTGGAATGGCCTCTGACTTGTCCCCTCTAGACTGTCCCTTTGGATATGAATCAAGCCTAAATTCCTCAAGCTCCTTCATGCCCTCTTGACCACACGCTTCTTGGAATAACCCTGCACCAGCTGGTCCCCCAACTCCAGGCCTCACGGTACCTGTTTTGTCCCTTTCTCCATCATCCTGTACCTCTGAGGTCTCTGTGTGCTCTGTGGCCCAACCAGGCCACTGATGCTATGAATGGAGATATCTGAAGGCTTGGCTGGGGAGGGAGGAAACAAACAAGTTAAAGGGTCTGACTCAGGTTTGAGTGCCATAGGACCACCACTTAACACCTGAAATAAGAAAAGGAAACTGGATTTATTGCTTACCAAGGTGAAGACTATGGCTTCTGATCCTATCAGATCTCAGAAGCTAAGCAGGGTCAGTCCTGCTTAGTACTTGGACGGGAGACTGCCTGGAACACCAGGTGCCGTAGGCTTGGGAGAAGGACCCAGAAGCCCACTCCCAAAAACTAATCAGCCATTGAAAACCCTATGAATAGCAGAGATAGACTGACAATAGTGATTTACCTGTTCTACAAAGGGTTGCTATGAGTTGGACACCCACTCAACAGCACCTAACAACAACAACAAAGGGAAGACAAGCACTGCTGGCGAGGCTCAGTCTCTGAACAGAATAGACTGTTGACTTACGTACAATTTGGAGAGCAGGGAGCTCAGGGATTGGAGGACTTTCAGAAGCGTAAAGGAACTGGCATCCTTAGTGGGTGTGTGGTTACCACCTGAGCTGTTGCTTGTTGGTTGGCACTCACAGGTGTGTTTGTTGAACCAATCTCTGAGTGGCTGAGCTACAGGTGCGATTGGTCAGTTTGTGAATGTGTAGTCACTGATTGAGTGAATAGATGTAAAACTGCTTCTGGTAGCTACTTGTTACCCTAGCTATGGAAAAATCAATCTTTGTATGGCCTGTGGAACTCTAATTCTCAGATATAATCTGTGCAACTGTCCCCCTTGCTGTTAAAAAAAAAAATCTGCCTTGTCAGGCGCGGTGGCACACGCCTGTAATCCCAGTGGCTCGGGAGGCAGAGGCCAGAGGATCTCAAGTTGGAGACCAGAGGCAGTCTGTGTAATTTAGTGAGACCCTGTCTCAAAAAGTAAAAAAAAAAAAAAAAAAAAAAAAAAAAAAAAAAAAAAAAAAAAAAAAAAAAAAAAAAGGGCTGAGGGTGCAGCTCAGTGGTCCAGCGCTTGCAGAGCATGCAAGCCCAAGGCCCTGGATTCAACCTCCAGTACCAAAAAAAAATAAAATCTGGCTTCTTTTTGTGGTGCCTCAGGTGATGAGCTGCTTCTAGATGAATCTGCACATCTCCTGCCCAGCTACTGGCTGCCACAAACTCATCGAAGTAGACAATCAACACAAACTTCGGATCTCTTCTGAAAAGAATATGGCCACAGAAGTTTCTACTAATGTCTGGGTGAAGGAAGGAAGAGTTATGTGGCCCAAGGTTTCCCCAAGAAGCAGGTTGTCCTGGCCCACGGCCATGTCTGCCTGCTACAGAGTATGGAGTATTCTTGTTAGATACTAAGGAGACCTGGAGAAGAAATAACACATCTGTTCGGAGTTATATTGAGGATGTCAACCTGTTCTAAATCTAGTCATTGTAAAAAAAGGAGAAGATATTCTTATACTAACTGATACTGATGCGTCCCATTGCCTGGGACCCAAAAGAGCTGGCAGAATCTGCAGATTTTTCAATCTCTCCAGAAAGATGATATCCACCAATGTGTTGCCAGAAAGCCCTTAAATAGAGAAAAGAAGAAACCCAGGACCAAAGTGCCCAAGATTCAGCATCTTGTTACTCTATGACCCCTGCAACACAAGTACATTTGTATCACTCTAAGGATACAGAAGCCTGCAGCTGTAGCCCTGTGGCATCCGATCCCATCAGATCTTGGAAGCTAAGCAGGGTCGGGTCTGGTTAGTACCTGGATGAGAGACCACCTGGGAACACCAGAAGCTGTAGGCTTGGGAGAAGGACCTGGTAACCCCCTCCCAAAAATCAATCTGCCATTGAAAACCCTATGAACAACAGAGAAGCACTGACAATAGTGTTTCCCCTGTTGTACAGAGGGTTGCTATGAGTCGGATACCGACTCGACGGCATCTAACAACAACAACAAGGACACAGAAGACTAAGAAAATAAGCCACAGAACATGCAAAACTTTTGACTGAGAGAATGAAAGTGATTTAAAAAAAAAAAAAACCACCAGGAACATACTGCCACTAGACAGAGGTAGCCTCTCTGACAATGTCTACCTCTGAGTCTTAGCCCAAAGAAGGTTTTCCTGACAGTAACAAATAAAAAAGATCAGACATAAAAAAAAAAACCATAAAACTCCCCAGTCTGCCCATCCTCCATGGGAAAGCCTTAGATCAAGGGAGAAATCTAGAGAGCTGTTTACTCCAAAGCCCTTCATGTTGCCATGATGTAGGAATCCAGGAGTTTCTTTACCATTTCAAGGAGCTCCAGAATGAGAGAGAGGCATAACAAGATTCTTGCGTTTATCAAGGATGTAAGAAACACGTGAGGATCCTGCTAGAAGCCTCTGAAGCTACCAGAGATGATCCTGGGAGGTGAGAGTCCTGGACGGCTCACTGGGTGTGCAGCAAAATCCAGCTACTGCTGCCACCTGTCATAACACAGCCAAATGGCACGAAAATGACTGTGAAGTTGTTTCTTACTTCAAGAGAGAAAGGCTGGGGATCCTAGCTGTAGATTGTTGTTGTTGTTAGGTGCTGTCAAGTTAGACCCGACTCACAGCGACCCTCATAGGATTTTCAATGGCTGATTGTTTCCAGTTGCTTGGGGAGTGGATTGCCCTGTCCTCTGGTTTTGGCAGTTGCAAGAGTAGATATCCCACTAGGGGGCGGTAGAGTCCCGTGGTTAAGGGCACAGGCTCTGGAACAGGGAGCCTGTTTCAACTTCAGCTTCTCGACTTAGCAGATAGGTGGTGGTTTTGTTGCTGGGTGCCATCGAGTCGGATACCGACTCATAGTGACCCTCTGTACAACAGGGGAAACACTATTGTCAGTGCTTCTTTGCTGTTCATAGGTTTTCAATTGCAGATTGATTTTTGGGAGGGGGTTGCCAGGTCCTTCTCCCAAGCCTACAGCACCTGGTGTTCCCGGCAGTCTCCCATCCAGGTACTAACCAGGCCCGACCCTGCTTAGCTTCCGAGATCTGATGGGATCGGATGCCACAGGGCTACAGCTGCAGGCACAGATAGGTGAGCTAAGGCTATTCACAACTTTTCTGGGCTTTGGATCCCTTGTCTGTTTAAAAGGAAAAGAAGTTTCCAAAAGGCACAGTATAGCAAATACATAAACCATTAACAAAGTCATTTCCTTTTCTTCAGTCTCAAAGGATAATTTCCCTCCTGTTCAATGCTAATTCTTCCATAGGTGCTTTGAGTCCAGCCCCTTCTCATGTCTTCTGGGACGCTCCTCTGACCTCAGATCTTCTCCTACTTCTTAACAGGCTGGTTTCTATCACCTTCAGGAAGTCTGACTAAGGACAGGAAACAGGACTGACGGATACTTACCTTCCTCTCTCCTATCAAGTGCAGGCACAGTTTCTCCTATGGCAAACCCTCATAGGAAGCTCCGCAATCCCAGCATATAGCACCTCCCAGCAGAGAGGAGGCAGGGAGGTCATACTGGGTAAGTGTTCACTGAATAAGTCAGATACCCGGAAGAGTTACTCCCTTAACTGCTGGCTGGGACCACTTGAATCAGAATCACATGAGGAGCACAGTCATGTTACAAGGGCAGGCTGAAAATCCACACCAATGAGGGACTATCCAAAGGACGCGGGAGACCACAGGAAGAGCTCCTGGTAGCCAAAGTTGGGACAACTGGAACAACAGAATAACGCGTATAGAGCTACAATCCAAAGCATAAAATCAATATCTATGAGCCTATACTGATTCAAATAGATGCTTGATTATAAAATGAAGAATTCTAAATAATTTATGTAGACATTGCATCCCCAAGGAGGGGAGCACCCCGCTCTGCATTGTGACTTCTTCCAAGGACTCCAGTATGGAAGCGGCAGGGATTTTTAGAGAAACCTGACAAACACAACCTCAGCCAGGCAATCAAGGTTAGTATTATCAATGATGATCATGTTGATAGTGTGTAGCCTTGGCTACTCAAGGGAAGCCTAAAGAGACATGACAACTAAATGTAAGGCAGAAACCTGGACAGAGTTCTGGGACAGAACAAGGACATTAAGTAAAAATCAAAGAAATCCAAATCAATTATGGACTTTAGTTAATAATGTATGAATATTGGTTAACCACTGGTTCATTAATTCTCACAAATATGCTGTGAGAGCAGGCCTAAGGTCACCTTAAAATCCCTGGTTCCTTGAAAACCAGCCCTCAACAAAAGCTGATCAGGGCAGCTGTGTCACAAGATAGCTGTGCCTGCTGAAGGGCTAGATTAAGAAAAAGGTGGTGGCACAAGGTAACCTTGTAAAAGGTCAAATTCGGGAATTCCTGTGAAGGGCTGATCTCTGGAAAACGGAAACTTACTTTGTACCCCCCCCACCCCTTTACCGGAAAAAAAGTTCCTGCTTCTGTAATTCTGCTTCTCCACCCCTACCCTACCTGGGCTGGGATTTAGCTCAGTTGGTAGAGCGCTACGCTGCATCCTCTGAGGTCCCGAGTTCAACTCCCGACACCCCAAAAATGGGAGAAGGGCCTGGCAATCCGCTCCCAAGGCAATCCCGAAACAGTCAGCCATTGAAAAACCTAAACCCCTACTCTATAAAGCCCCTAACCAATATGAGTTGCTGCTGCTTTCTGAAAGTCCACTCCCGGGGCTGAAAGTAGCCGGCCGGCTGGTCTAAATAAACTTTTCTGCTCTTGATCCATTTGTTTGTGTCTTAGAGTATTTTTCTGGGGTTGAGCCGCTGGGTACAACAACGCTACACTAATGCAAGATGTTAATAAAAGGGAAGACTGAGTGTGGAGTTTATGGGAATTCTTTGGACCATCTGCGCAATTTTTCTGTAAATCTAAAACTTAAAAAAAACAAATCTGCTAAAAAACCTTTAAATGCAAGCTGCTGAGCTACCCCTCTGAATCTCAGGTAATGAGCCTCAGGACTCTGCATTTGAAATGAGTACCTGAGTGGGTTCTGTGTACATTAAAATCTGAACAATGTTTTGGAGACTCAGTTCATAGTCTCATTGACTCAGGTACCACCCTACCCAAGCTGGGGTAACCATGGATATGTTTTTAACTTACCATAATTAATGGTGGCCCTTAAGGCTACAGAGTGGACAACATGCATATTAAAATCTATAGCAGCCCTTCCTATGGCATTATTTTGATTGGCCCACATATATGGTGTATATGTATATTGGTATGTGTAATGTTTATCAGTGTGAGCCAACATTTAACAATTGGGAGATTCTTCATTACAGTCAAGATTCTGGGCTATATTTCTGACTCCACTACCCTCCACGGCATTTCCACATAGATCATAGGAAGAGCTCACCTCTTCAGATGGGATGTGTGTTGATCAGCGAAACACCATCTCTACCACTCCTCTTTGCTTCTAATACTTTAGGGGTAGTTGTTAACTTGTCTGGTTTGTTGATTTTTCACTGGGGGAAAACCCAGCAAATCAGTTCTCAGTATCTGTGTCACTATTAAAATTGGGAAGATGAAGATAAATCAGGTGAGTTTGCATTCTTAAACACTGGGAGAAATCATCATTTGTTCTGTAAGTGGAGACTATCACTATGTAATGAAACAAAGTGTGCGTTTATTGTTCATACCTACCGACTTCCCTTTCTGATGTATTTGAGCAGCTTTGCCCCCTTTGGAGGTCAGGCCAGTGAGGGATGCTGCAGTTATAAACAGGCTAGAAGTGGAGGCGGAGGAAGGAAGAGAATGAATCCCTGTCCCTGTTTTACCTCAGCCTGGGAACACCATGGGTTGAACGGCCCATCTCCCCAGAGAATCAGGATCCTGGGGAGCTATGTTCTCAGGTCCTTCACCAAATGGCAAGATCACAATGTTCTGGATCTTAATTCCTAATTGCTACGTTAGGAACAAATTATCTCGTGGGTGTTCCAGCAGAAATGGTCTGGATTTTCAGAACTATTTCAGCTTCCTTGCCAATGTTCAGATAATGATAATGGTAATAATAATAGCAAGCACTTGCTGTGTGAGGCCTTGCATTTTGAAATTTTTATGAATGTATTTAATGGTCAGAAAATGCCTAGAAGTTAAATAGTAGTATCGTCATCATTCTCTGTTACAGATGAGAAAACTAGGGAACAGAGGAGTTTAGTCCTACCTGAGGGCCTTGCTAGTGAGTGTAGAGCTGGGACTTGAAGCCAGATTTCAAGCACAGCACTCTTCACCACTAAGTATAGTACTCTGGCTCTCCAAGGGCTGAACAGGATCTAGAATGTTCACTGGGACAGTGTGTCACCGTGCATGAACAATGCAGATGGCATAATTACCTGTTTATATTTTACATCCACAATGTACATTTGTGCCCACATTTTAAGATGATATATAAAGTGGTGCTGGATGCAGTGGCGCATGCCTGTAATCCCAGTGGCTGGGGAGGTGGAGGCAGGAGGATTGCAAGTTCAAGACCAGAGGCAGTCTGCATAACTTAGCAAGACCCTGTCTCAAAAAAGTAAAAAAAAAAAAAAAAAAGGGCTGGGGGCACAGCTCAGTGGTACAGCACTTGCAGAGTATGCAGGCGTGAGGCCCTGGGTTCAACCCCCAGGACCGAAAAAAAAAAAAAAAAGATGATATATAAAGTATGACACAAGGCACCTATATGTTTCTTTTAAATAGAATTGTTGATAAAGGTCCTGACATTTTTGGATTTGGGGTAATGGATGCTTCCCTGGAATTTTTCTTTTCCTTTTTTTTCCTCTTTTCTTTCTTTTTTTTTTTAATGGGGAGTGCGAGGTTTAGTTTTTTTCTTTTTCTTTCTTTCTTTTTTTTTTTTTT
>VMDO01040159.1:0-12142 GCA_007922755.1 Pedetes capensis | reverse complement strand
ATTTGCTAGAAGCATCCTAGCTTTAACATGTTCTTTTCATTAAAACTTAATAGATTAAATTGTATTTTTGAAGCCCAGATAAGTTACCAGTGTTTTGATATGATTCAGACTGGTCAGTTGATGTTTGCAACTGTAAGCAAAAACTACAGTGATATTGATTGTTGCATGATCTACCACATATTTTTAAATTTTATATAGAAAACAGTTAAAAAAGTACTCTATTTTGTTGGCGGTTTTCTTTTGTGGTACAAAGGATTGAACCTAGGGCCTCATGCATGCTAGACAAATTGCTGTACAACTGAGCTACATCCTCAACCCTCTGTTTTGTTGTTGTTGTTGTTGTTGTTGTTGTTGTTGTTGTTATGGTTAGGTGCTGTCGATCTTAACTCATAGCAACCCCATCCTTCTCCCATTTTTGTGGTGCTTGGGATTGAACCCTGGGTCCTCAGAAAGTGTGGAGCAGCACTCTACCAATTGAGCTAAACCCCAGCTCATTGTTTGTTAATAGACAATGTTTTTATAGTAGTTTTAGGTCCACAGCAAAACTGAGCAGAGAGTATACACAGTTCTTATATACTCCCTGCCCAGTATATAGTCTCTCTCACTATTAGCAGCCCCTAACAGAGTGGCAGGATTTTACAACTGATGAGGCTACACTGACGTATAATTACCACCCAAATTCCATAGTTGGCAAGATAATTTGCCCTTGATGTTGTACATTCTATGGGTTTTAACAAGTATATAACAATGTATCTCCACATTGTATCAGACAGAATAGTTTCACTGCCATAAAAATCCACTTAAAAATGCTTTGCTGTTTCATCTCTTCAACCCCTTTAACTGCTAAAAGCCACTGATCATTTTTATCATCTCCAAAATTTTACCTTTTCTAGAGCATCATATAGTTGTATTCATGCAATATTTACTTTTTTCAGGTTGGCTACTTTCACTTGCAATATGCTTTTAAAGTTCCTCTATGACTTTTCATGGTTTTATAGCTCATTTTCTCTTAGTGTTGAATAATATTCCAGTGTCTAAATATTCCAATTTATTTACCCATTCACCTATTAAACATGTTGGTTGCTTCCAGATTTTGATGACTATAAATAAAGCTGCTACAAATATTCATTTTCAGGCTTTTGTATAGACCTAACTTTTCCACTCATTTGGTTAAATATCAAGGGGTGTGATTCCTGAATCACATGGTAAGAGGATGTTCAATTTTGTAAGGAACTACAAAAATGTATGCCAAGGTGGCTATCCCATTTTGTATTCTCAAATGAAATGGATGAGATTTTCTGGTGCTCTATATCCTAACCAGCATTTAGTACTGTCTGTGGTTTGGATTACTGCCATTCTAATAGGTATGCAGTGGAATCAGATTGTTGCTTTAATTTGCATTTCTCTAATGATGTATGATGTTGAGTATCTCTCCATGTGCTTATTTTCCATCTGTATATTTTCTCTGGTGAGATGTCATTTCAGATCTTTTGGGCACTTTTCAATCATGTGTTCAATTTCTTTTTGTTGAATTTTGACATATTGTGGCTGTGGGTTTCTGCCTTTGTATTTTTGCTAATGTACTTTTAATGAAAAACTCAGTGTCTTTTCCCAAAGAAAGAATGATTGTCTTGAATATTTGCTTTCCAGCTAAGGAAACCATGTCAGGGTGTTGATACCCCTTTTTCATGGGTCTTACATGTGACCACACAGTAAGAATGTGTCCAACAAGTGTGGGAAGAGAAATAATTTCTGAATTATTGATCAGCCATTAAATTCCTCTCCTTTACCCTTGAATAGAAAAAGAAATTGAGTCTAAGGCTCATTGGCAAGAAGATAGTTATTACAGTGAACCATTAAGAAATAAAATTGGCTTAACTGCATTTGTTCTGAGGGCCTCTGGCTATCTAGGGTTCAGTTCAACCAGCATTTGTCAGACAAAATGCTGGCCTTGGCAAGATACCTTGTACACCCACCAATCAGAGGAGAAATTCAAAGGATTCAGTCAAACCTGGTATGTCATCAAATACAGGGCCTCTGGAACAAACTTCCATTCATGTCTTAAAATGAAGACCTTATTCTCTGCTTCTGAAAAAAAACACATACACTGTTTCCATATTTGAATACCATATGCATATGTTCTATACATAGATGTGGATGTGAGGCTCCTAAGATGAAAATAAATACTCAAAGTGGAAAATATAAAAACTGTGTGTAATAATATATGTGGCATACATATAATGTTTAATAATGGTAAAATGGATACTCGGGCATCTGTGCGTGTGTGTTTAATCCAGAAAATAGAAAAGTATTCACTAATTTATGATAAAGAGGTCTTAGACATATCTTTGAAGAGTTTGAAATTAGAATGATATGCCATAGTGTCAGCATAAATAATTAAGGTTTTTGGAGCTAAAACAGATAAACTAAGTGTATATAGTTAGTGCTGGGGATTGAATCCAGGACCATGTGCTTTCTAGACAAGCACTCTACCACTGAGTTATATACCTTGCCCTTGGCTCTTTGAGACAAGGGCTTATTATGTAGCACAGGCCGGCATCAAACTTGCCATCCTCCTGCTTCCTAAGTGCTGACATTTAAGGCCATTCACAAATATGCCTGACTCAATATTTTCATTACTTGTATTTGTACAGGAAAAAACATATTTCAAGCCCATAAATCTCCCTTCCTTTTAACTTCCCCTTGACTGGGTGAGGTATTTCAAGACTATAACTATTTTTATCAAAAACTAGCTAAATTGTTATTCCAATGTTTAGATGAGGAACCATTGTTTGGTTAATTACATATGACTATCATATTCACAGAAAATAATTATGTTGTTGCATATTAATAAATATAAATACCCTAATCCTAAACTCTGGGCTAGGGTTTAGTTAGGTTGGTAGAGTGCTACTTTTGAGAACCGAGTTTGATCCCCAGCTGTGCAAGATTGGGAAAAGGATTGGCCGTCCACTCCCCAAACTATGTCAAAACAGCTATTGAAAACCCTGTGGGGGCACTATGAGTCAGACATGACTGGATGGCACCTAACAACAACAACAATTCTAAATTCTGGAACAAGAAAGCCTCCTAAATATTGCTTCAATAATGAAGTAAAACTTCTAGGTAGTTTTACAGGGATAATTGTAAATGGTTTGACAATAACACTAAATGAATTAATTCTTAGTTAAGAGATGTTAATCAAAAAAAGTGGAATTAGATTTGAACAAGTAGAGATCAGCTATGATAATTAGAGAACTGACTAAACCCCTAAAATACCAGCCCTTAATCTCCTTTGTTGTTATTGTTAGGTGCTGTGGAGTCGAGTCCAACTCATAGGGACCCTCATAGGCTTTTCAATGGCTGACTCTTTTGGGATTGCCTTAGGAGTGGGTTACCACGTCCTTCTCCCATTTTGCGGTGCTGGGAATTGAACTCAGGACCTCAGAGACTGCAGTGCAGTGCTCTACCAAATGAGCTAAATCCCTAGTTTCCTTTAGTTAGAAATAATTATGGTATTTAATTTTTGAAGTTATATTTTCATAGTACTTACATTCAGAAGCATAAGAAAAAATTCTATAACAGTTACAAATTATTTTTTGTATGTGATTTTTAAAAATAGGGATCACTGTTTGAATAGAGTTGTTTCAGCACATCAAATATCAAAACCTTCTTCATAAAAGTCAAATTTTATGGACACTCAGTAAAAGAAAATTAAATATGCATTCTGATGGTGTCCCAAATCCTTCTTATATGTCCAACTCTTAACAATTAAATTTCTTGCCTTTTTATGGCAGTTTTCTTGTGGAATAAGTTTATACTTGTACAAATTTTTATTCATATTTAATTTTTAAAAAAGGAAAAGTTATTTTCTTCTAAAAAATATGGTCACTTTTATTGCTGCCAGATTTGAAATTGCATTCTATATACAAATAATTTTACATGACAATAAAAACACTGTCACCTGATTTATATATAAATATGTATATAGAAAACACACATAGATAGGGTCTTAAAATTAGTTTCATAAGACAGCAGAACCACAGTATATATGATTTTCCCTTTGCTCTTCTTCCTTAAGCATATATTATAGAAATGTTTCCATGTATACTATTTCACTCGGGTATTAATGATGGCATAATATTCCATCAGGTAGAAAAACTATAAATTACTGAACCTCTCTTTTGTTCCCAGACATCTACTTTGTCTCCAGATTTTTTGCCACTAACAATGACAAAATATACTGACATAATGGAACTTTTGTTTTGAATCTATGTATATATGAAATACAAAGTAAATAATATATGTACCATGAAAATAATAAAATGGATGCTCCTGTACGTAACTCCAGGTCAGTTGGTGTGGCATGTTCTCCCACTTACATTCCATCTTTAACCTCCATTCAGATAAGTGATGTTTTGCATTTTTGTATAATAATACCTGTTTTTTTTTTTTTTTTTTTTTTCCCCGGTACTGAGGGTTGAACCCAGGGCCTTGTGCTTGCATGCTCTGCAAGCGCTGGACCACTGAGCTGCACCCTCAGCCCATTTTTTTTTTTACTTATTGAGACAGGGTCTCACTAAGTTACGCAGACTGCCTCTGGTCTCGAACTTGCGATCCTCCTGCCTCCGCCTCCCGAGCCGCTGGGATTACAGGCGTGCGCCACCACGCCCGGCGCTAATACCTGTTTTTTTTATGATTTTAAAACATATGAACACACTTCTGAATAATATTTTGTTTACTTTTATTTAAGGCCCCTATACTAGTGGACTTATTTAGATATTATTGGATTGCATATTGTATTTAATATGCTTGTGTGTAATATTATTTTTAGTGTGACTTGATATATTCTCTATTTTGAACATATTTTGTTGTTGTTGTTGGATGCTATTGAGTCAGGTGCGATTCATAGAGACCCTATGTACAACAGAAGAAACATTTCCCAACACTGTGCCGTGCCCAGTACTATGTCAGTGATTCTCTTCTATTCATAGGATTTTCCATGGCTGATTGTTTTGGGGGGGGGGGCACTGACAGGTTGTTCTCCCAAGCCTACAACACCCAGTATTCCTAGGTGGTCCCTTAGCCAAGTACTAACTAGGTCTGACCCTGTTTATTCCAAGATCTGAGATTGGACACCAGGTTGTTTTGGGGCTATAGACTTGAAGAGACTTGGATATATTTTTGCAGTATTTTAATTTTATTTTTCACATTTTAATTGTAATCCATCCAGCATTTTTTTATATGGTAAGAGATATCCATTTCTATTTGTTTCCACATGAATAAAAAGTTATACAAGCAATTTATCAAAGATTTGACTTTTTCTAGCCAGGTGTGGTGGCACACACCTATAACTCCAATGTCTCTGGATTTGAAGGCAGGCAGATTGCAAGTTTGAGGACAGAGGCAGCCTGCATAACTTAGCAAAACACTGTCCTAAAATAAAAAACAAATGGAGAAAGATGGGGTTGGGGTGCAGCCCATTGGTAGAGCAATTGCAAAGTATGCATGAGGCCCTGAGTTCAATCCCCAAGTACTACAAAAGCAAACAACAACAACAACAACAACAACAACAACAACAAAAGATTTGACTTTTTCCATAAGAAGAAACCAACAATTTTGTCATATAGCAAAATACAGGGATCTTTTCCATATTTTCTGTTTTGTTCCATTGCTTTTTTTTTTTTTTTTTTTTTTTGTGGTGGTACTGAAGTTTGAACCAAGGCCTTACACTTGCACGCATTGCAAGTGCCGGGCTACTGAGCTGCATTTGCAGCCCATTTTTTTACTTTTTGAGACAGAGTCTCGCTAAATTATGCAGACTGCCTCTGGTCTCAAACTTGCAATCCTCCTGCCTCTGCCTCCCACGTCGCTGGTATTACAGGCATGCGCCAACATGCCCGGCTTGTTCCACTGATGTTTTTAGCCATTTCCATACCTGAATCACACTGAGCTGACAACTAGCTGTGAACATGGTCAGGATCTGGTAAGGAAAGTCCATCTTCCCCATACATACCAAACACACAACTATTTTGAAAGCTTTTTAATGACATTTTTTCTTCTATACAAACCTTAAGATTATTTTACAAAATTTAAGTAACCATGAAAACAACAAACTTGTTCTTATCCAAGCTGAAAATGCTATATTAATATAATGAATTGGTTTGAATTCATTTCCACTTAGTAATCATCTGTTGTTTTGATCCTTTTATTTTTTTGCATTTTTCATGTTAATCTTTGAATTCAAAGTTTTGTTTCTATATTAACAAATGAGAATGATCTCCAGTTTTTATTATTAAAGTCAAAATTATAGTATATGATAAAATGAATTTCTACTTTTCTTTTTGTAAGACCAGATACATTGTAAATAAAATGGAAATTGTAGCTCCTTTAAGGACTATATCAGTCTCATTCTTAAGCCAATCTGGGCTTAAAGTCTTTTTCAATGTGACATATTTAATACCCTTCCTGATGTCTACTCTGGTAATAGAGCTACCGAAGTGTCCTAATTCTTCTTCAGTTAATATCAGAAACTGAAGCAGAAAACCTCCATTTGCTCTTAAGATATTGGATCTGTTGTTATCCATGTGTATAATATTTTCTCCTACTTTTTAAAATGTATCTTTTTAATACTCATTTCTCTGTTCTTATTCATAATATATCTGTTGAGCTCTGGTCCTTTTGCTTCTATCGAACAGGTTTGCACATTATTTAATTTTCTAAATATTTTAGGTCTTATATTGCCTTTCTCCTTATCAATTTTTCCTGTCATGAATTTTGAGGTTAACCTTACCAATTCTTCCATCTTGTTTGTTAATCTGTAGTCCTCTTTTTAATTGCTTCTATTTATACTAAGCTCTATTTTTCCATGTTTCTTCTAGAGAAAACATTTAAGACCATTATTTTCAGAACAGCTTTCACTGTTTCTCATTGGTTTCGGTAGAAGCTTTAGCTTTTTCATTACTTTCCAGCCAGTGATTTCCTTTTGATCCAAGGGCAATTTAATCTTGTTTTAATTTCCAAGTAAAGATGTTGGTTTTTGTGAAACCTACTTTTTAAAAAAGTTGTTAAGTTTTTATTTGTGACAAACTATGTGTTGGAATTATAAAATTTTCCATAGACAAGGGCATATACACACAAACAAGTGTACTGAAATGCTCTAGAGTTCTTATTTATACATAAATCAAATGTCTGGACTAAACTATTCATTTCTCCTTATCCTTTATATTTTAAGTACCAATATATGAGATCTTTTTAATTCCCAAATAATTTTATTAAAGTACATTTTATTTCTGTCATATTTAGGCACATAGGTGCCATGTTTTCTTTTTGCAAATATAAATTGCTAAATATAAATCTTATGATTTTTCTGAAAACAACATTGCAAGTCTTATTTTCTTTTTATTTGTATTTGTTATGTTATCTTTTCTATATTCTTATATTTTCAACCTTTATTACTTTTGATCTAATTGCATTACCTTTAAAAAGCAAACAAGTAATTGGTTTTTGTACTTGAATTTAATATGACAGTCTATGATATTTAAGAAGAACATCACATCTTTTTATAATGATTAATTTTCATGGTTTTATTCCATCTTAGATTGCAGCCATAGCTCCCTGGCATCCAATATCATTAGATCTCCAAAGCTACGCAGTGTCAGGTCTGGTTAGTACTTGGATGGGAATCTGCCTAGGAACACTGGGTATTATAGACTTGGGAAAAGGACCAGGCAGCCCAGTCCCCCCACAAAAAAAAAAAAAAAAAAAAAAAAAAAAAAAAAAAAAAAAAAAAAAAAAAAAAAAAAAAAAAAAAAAAAAAAAAAAAAAAAAAAAAAAAAAAAAAAAAAAAAGAAAGAAAGAAAGAAAAAAGAAAAAAAAAATTAAAGCCACTACAATCAGTCACTAGAAGAACTGACAATAGTGCTGGGCATGGCACAGTGTTAAGTAATGTTTCATCCGCTGTACATAGGGTCACTACGAATTGGATTACACCTAACAACAGCATTCTACTTTACTTTTTCTTTCTTAATAAATTGATGTTATTTCTCCTTTTATTATTTTCTAATTTTAGCAATTAAGTACTATCATATTTCAGTCGTGCCCATTTATTTCTCCTGATTAGTTTTGAAGTTCTATATTATTGGGCCGGGATTTAGCTCTGTTGGTAGAACGCCGC
The DNA here is from genome assembly GCA_007922755.1 of Pedetes capensis. Classification (NCBI taxonomy): domain Eukaryota; kingdom Metazoa; phylum Chordata; class Mammalia; order Rodentia; family Pedetidae; genus Pedetes; species Pedetes capensis. Next base: position 3,966 of record VMDO01040159.1, on the reverse strand, counting down.
TCTGCAGTCTCTGAGGTCCCGAGTTCGATTCCCAGCACCGTAAAAATGGGAGAAGGACGTGGCAACCCACTCCCAAGGCAATCCCGAAACAGTCAGCCATTGAAAACCCTATGAGGGTCACTATGAGTCGGACTTGACTCAACGGCACCTAACAACAACAACAACAATATATTATTATTAGGGAATGGATTTTAGCTCAGCTGGTCGGGTGCTGCTCTGTGCTCACCAAGGACCTGGATTTGATTCTGATCCCCAGAACCACAAAAATGGGAGAGGGTATGGTAATCCACTCCTGAAGCAATCCTGAAGAAATCAGCTATTGAAAACCCTATGAGGATCACTATAGGTCAGACCTGACTCTATGGCATGTAACATACATTATTTTACTATACTATATTATATTATATATTATATTGTTGTTGTTGTTGTTGTTGTTGTTAGGTGCCATGGAGTCGTGTCTGACTCATAGCAACCCTCATAGGGTTTTCAATGGCTGATTGTTTAGAGATTGCCTCAGAGTGGATTGCCACATCTTTGTCCCTTTCTTATGGTGCTGGGAATAGAACATGGGACCTCAAAGACTCCAGAGTGGCACTCTACCAACTTAGCTAAATCCCAGCCATATATTATATTTTATATATGATAATCTTCCACTACTTTAAGTCCTTAAAGTTAAGTGCATATTTTCTACTCTCTTTGAAAGCAAAAGACGATATTTCCTCCCAAATATACAGTGATTCTCATATCCTTCCTTCCTTTCTAATCAATTTCCATCCTATTCCCCAACTTCAGCCAAAAAGGACCAGAAAAATGTTTACTTCTCTAATGTCCACCACTTTCCCCTATTCAGCCCACCAAAGGTAACTACTGGATAATTTTTATCTTGCTTCCATCCCAAACCTATCCAAATATCTAGATTTTCTTGGGTTATGTAGTATATTGGGTTTTGTGCTATTACTAGAATTTCCTTTCCAGTATAGATTGTTGCTGTTGCTATTGTTAGATGCCTTTGAATCGGGCCCAACTCATAGCAACCCTGTGTACAGAAGAACAAAACAATACCCAAGACTTCCATGCCTAGCACTATTGTCAGTGTATCTCTCCTATTTGTGGGTTTTTCAATGGCTGATTGTTTCAGGAGTGGATGGCCAGGTCCTTCTCCCTAGCCTACAGCACCCAATATTCCCAGATGGTTTCCCATCCAAAGACTAACCAATTTGATCCTGCTAAGCTTCCAAAATCAGGTGGAATCAGACACCAGGATGGTATGATTTTAGACTTTCAATATATACTGTCATTTACATATTTTCTCTATTATTTATACTGTATATTCTTGGAGTGCTCATCATTGTGGGCACATGTGAGTACATGTGTTCTTGTATGTGTGTGGAAGTGCGTGCATTTATTTGTTTGTAAGTGAATGTGTATGTTTATTAGAGTCTAAAACTATGCACAATTTGATAAAAATTAATGTAAAGTGAATAAAGCAGAGAATATATCTTAATATAAATTTCAGGGATATACATTCATAATACTACATTTTCTCTCAGTGCATCCTTAATCTTGGGCAATAAAGCTGTTAGCAGAAAGAGAGAGAAGAGAGAGAGGAGAGAGGAGAGCGGAGAGGAGGGGGGAGAGAGAGAGAGGAAGAATTTCTATTGAGTATATCAATGTATCTGCTTACAGAGTTCAAGGTTAAAAGACAAAAGAGTTGTTAACCTCTGTAGGAAAAAAAGTCTAGGGCAATCTGTCCTTAATAAAAATGAATCTGTTATAATTCTTGCCTGGTGTGCAACTGAATGATCATGCTACAAAAGAGTGTGAGGAGGACATAGTGCCTGCCCCAAGTACAGCAGTTTGAGATAAATGGTCAGAACATCCCATCTGCCAAAAACAGATTCCACACTAACACAGCTCCTGTGATTCTCCCTTCAGTAGCTAACCTGTCAGAATGCAAACATGCTACAATGTACAGTTACTATGCTATAATTAGCTCCTTTGTGCATCTTACACAAAATAGCATGTTTACCAGATCAGTTAGACACTCACTTAATCAGATCTCAGAGGGAAAAGAAGACAGCAGATAATTTGGATGAGTCAAGTACTGAATAATAATGTAGCCACAGATCTGTGGATGGATGAGGGGTAGAGACAATAGGCTTTTTGTAAGATCCAGGTGAGAGACTATTTCATTTTCATCTTACTTTTCCTACATCTCTGAATACAAATATAAGTTGGTGTAATCCAAGAAAGCATTAGTGCAAATTTTAAAATATGTTTAATATTATGATAAATTTGATTATTATTAATTTTCATTGGATGAGAACTAGGGTTAGAAAGATATAGTTGGCTTTAAAACAAAAATTAAAAGAAACTCTGTTAGCTACAAGTTACCTTATGAACTATGTTTTAATTTGATATCTAAGCAACATATTAAATTTTCCTTGTTTTACATACTTGCATTGTTATCAAATGAATATATACTTTGACAAGTCCATAGTACTTTAGTATAGTTATATTCAGCTACTTACATCAAGTTACTGCGTTCAACATAAGCTGATTCTTCAGGTATTTCCACCATAATTCTAAGTAATATGCTTAAACTACTATTTTTTGATATTGGAATTTTAAACCCTACACAGACACAGTCTTCTTTTCCCTTTAGCTTCCCTGTAGAGTTCTTCCAAAACTTTTTAGCTAAACCAATAGTCAGAGTTTTTAGCTAAACCAATAGTCAGAGTTTATAAAATATCATTTAAAATTATAAATTGTTACTTTTAATTGAACCATGAACTATGTTTTGATATTTAAAATATAAAGGTAATATGAAGTAGATCCTCCAGTCAAGGTCTGCAGCCATACCACTCTAGTATCCAAATCCTTCTGATCTCAGAAACTAAGCAGGGTGGAGCCTGGTTAGTCTTTGGATGGGAAACCGCCTGGGATCACGTGCTCTAGGTTTGGGGGAAGGACCTGGCAGCACACTCTCAAAACAATTAACCATTGAAAACCTTATGGATGGCAGAGAAACACTGACTATAGCGCCGGCCATGGCACAGTGTCCAGGAGTGTTTTGTCTGCTGTACATAGGGTTGCTATGAGTTGGACCTAACTGGACAGTACTTACCAACAACTTCCAGTCAAGAAGTCCTAATTTTACTTTTTATCTGTTTCTTCATGCACTCATCACTATTCCTCCTAAATGCTCTGATAGAAATGGGAGTTTTGTGTCTAAACAAGAATAACAATAACAGCCCTGTGAAGTACTTTATCATTTTGGCACTTATTATTAATTTTATCTTTTGTTTTCAGTGATATCCCTCCATGTGTGATGTGATTGCTTATAAAGCCTGCTGAACAGTGACCTTTGCATCCCTTGACATCCACCTGAAGCTCCCTCGGCATCCTTATGAGAAATAATTAATTTTACTTCCCTTCTCTGTTAAAACCCAATTTTCCCTGTCCCATGTCTTCCTTTCTCTTTATTTATTGTTTTAGAATATCTTCCTGTCATGTCCTGAGAGAGTACACAGAGAAAGTAACATTTGTGAGAACTGCTATATTTGAAAATGTTTTCCTTCTGTTTTCACACTTCATTAATAGTTTGGCAGGGTATAGAATTCTAGGTTGAAAATTGGTTTACCTTGTGTTAACACTTTTTTTTCTACAGTCCCCTAGACACTAATATTGTTATTGCCTAGTCTTATAAGTGACAGCTAGAAACCTATTCCTTTTTGTGGGCTCTAATTTTTCTCTGGAAATGTAGGTTTTTTTCTCTATATTTGTGATAGTCTGAAATTTTATAATAATGCATCATCATTATAAGAGTATTTTTTTCACTCATTGTACTTGGCACTTGGTGGTTCTCATCAGTCTAAAAATTGCTGTCGTTCTGTTCTAAAAAAATTTTATATTAGTCACTATTACTGAACCCCCAGAATGCTATAAACAAACACATATATACAC
>VMDO01040158.1:0-12107 GCA_007922755.1 Pedetes capensis | reverse complement strand
GGAAAGGAAAAGGAAGAAAAGAAAGAATAGAAAATGTAGCAAAAGGTGAGTTTAATCAATATTTCAAAGTAAATAATTTTAACAGAGGAATAAAACATATTTGGGAAAATAACAGGTGACAAATGAGTATAAAAAAATCAAGAGTAATTCTTGGACTATCATAGCTACAATTATGCAAACAATAGCTCAAAAGGTAAACTGATCAGGATCCCTAAAAGTTGAGAACCTTTTAAAACTCACGATTTAGTAATTTTTCTTACAATGTTATTTTAATTCTCAGATAAATTAATATGATAAAACAAGTATTTCAGGAAACTAATCTGTATAAATCCTGCACAATCCAGCTTTGATTATAGTTTTACATTTCCTCCTTTACATCATTTTGACCTACTATATGAAAACTACTGCCGGGTGTGATGGTGCACTTCTGTAATCCCAGCGAAACAGGAGACGGAGGCAGGACGATCACAAGTTCAAGACCAGAGGCAGTCTGCATAATTTAGCAAGACCCTGTCTCAAAACATAAAAAACATGGGCTGGATGTGCAGCTCAGTGATCCAGCACTTGCAAAAGCATGCAAGCGAGAGGCCCTGGGTTCAACCCCAGGACCACAAAAAAAAGAAGAAAGAGAGAAAGAGAGAGAGAGAGAGAGAGAGAGAGAGAGAGAAAGGAAGGAAGGAAGGAAGGAAGGAAGGGAAGGAAGGGAAGGAAGGAAAAGAGAAAGAGAAAGAGAAAGAAAAGAGAAGAGAAGAGAAGAGAAGTTTAGTTTCTCAAAAAAGGAAACAGTGCTACCACACAACGGGGTAATTCTACTCCCAAAACAAATGAAAACAGGTCTACACAAATACTAGTATACTAATGTCCACAGCAACATTATTCAAATAATCAAAAAGTATAAAACTACATGTCTATCAACAGAAGCATAGGTATATAGTATATACATACAATGAAATATTATAGTTGGCCCTAAAAAGAAATGTCATCTTGATGCATTCTGTGACATCGATGAGCTTTGCAAATGATGCACTAAATAACATCAATCACAAGATGCCACATATTATATCATTTCATTTACATGAGATGTCCAAAATAGGTAAATCTGTAGAGGCAGAAAGTGTAATAGAGGTTTTCAGTAGTAGAGGAGAAGGAGAAATGGAGAGACTGCTAATCAGTATGGGGTTTCTTTTTGTGAGTGATGAAAATATTCTAGAATTAATGGTGAACAAGGTATATCTTTATGAATATAGTAAAAACTACTACTGAATTGTATACTTTCTGATTTGTGAATTCTATCTCAATAAAGCGGTTGTTTTTTAAGTGGGGATTCCTGATTTTACCATTTCATATTGTATACATATTTAAAAAACATCATATTGTACTATCCAATCTTTTGGCTTCCTTGAGCTGCACTGAAGAAAGACAAATGGTCTTGGACCACATATAAATTTAGTGCATATACTTGATAGGGGTCATAAAGAAAATAAACATTAAAAAACTCATGATGTTAAAAGTTTTTGTGGAGCCTCATTACAAGTTGACCAGGGCCACATATAGCTTGTGGGCCATGGGTTGGACATGCCTGTTGTCCACAATAAATGTATACATTTTTTGTCAATTAAAATAAATAAATAAATAGGAAATTGCTCCCTCAGAATCATGTATAATTTGAGACTACCTATAACATACACACAAAAAAATCATGCTCTTAATTGTTAGATCTTTGCTATCTCTACAAACTGCCTATTCAGAGTTAATATTGCACCAAATTAACAGCCATTATCATTGAACCACAACAAACAAATAAAAACACCCAAGGTTCCCAGATTTTTTAAATGCACATTATTATTCAAAAAATAGTAAAGTATATATATTTAAATGTAATCTATGAGGGAAACAGGGAACCAGCAATGAAAGGTTCTTGCACATTTCCTAGAGACTAAATGTTTCTTGATGATAAAATTAATGATTTGATGTTTTCAGTGCCATTAAGTATAATGTCAGATTGGACCTAAGATTTATGGCTAAAATATACAGTACAAAAACTTACAAACTCTTGTTCCACCACCTAGCTGACAGCAGAAAATTGCTTATACTACATAACACACTTTAACTCAAAGCACAAATTCTACAATAAATTACGATACTGTATATAAGTGCTGAACTACTGTCTAATATTAAATGAAGTCTATAACCTAATTGTAAAACTATGATATTTTACCACAGATTTGGTGAAGTCAAAATCTCCAACAATTCCCTGTTCACGATTTAAAGCAAACACATTGTTCTGATGAAGTGATCCATGAATTATGTCAGCCTTGTGCAACGTGTGCAGGCCCTGGGCAACACCTTTCATGACTTTTAAAGCTTCCTATAGGTAAGTACACACAAAAGAGGTTAGAAAATAGGCAAATCATTTTAATACATGAATCTTTTCTCTAGTAAGACTGTTCCAGGACTGAATAAAGCTTCCTTCAAGTGAATCTCTAAGAATACAGCACACAGAAGGATTAAAGGCCAGAGTAAGCCCTGATTATATAACTAATGTCCATCATGATTGGTATATGCAGTCTCAGTCCCTCTGTCTCTCTTTCTCTCTCACCTTCTCTCTCTCTCCCACACACACACATATAAACACACACAAACACACCCATGTGTCTCTAAGAAGTCTTTGTTGTTGTTAAGTGCCATCAAGTCAGTATCTGACTTACAGCAATCCTACATACAAAAGGTGAAACAGTACTGTTAATGCTTCTATGCTATTCATAGGGTTTTCAATGACTGATTTTTGTTTGTTTGTTTGTTTTGGCAGGGGGAGTGGGTTGCCAGGTCCATCTCCCACTAAGACGACTTAGGTTATAAATAACAACCATACAGCTAGAAAAGGAGATACTGAAATAGTATTACTAGGTAGAAAGAATCAGAGCCTTCTTTATTATTATTACTGATTATAAATTTACAATGACAAAAATTAAAGCTGCCACATAAGCATTTATAATACAAAATGCTGTACTGGGCAATTTACATATAACACAGCTTAAGAGTCGTAAGGTTGGTCTTTGGAACCAGAAAGACCGAATTTCAAGTCCCAATTCTACCTCCAGTTGAGAGACTCTGTGCAAGCCACTTAATCCCTCTAAACCTCATTTTTCTCATCTGTACAATAGAATAACTTACATCCCAGAGCTGACATGATGATGAAATACATAATGCAAATCAAGAATAAGTTAAACTTCTGCAAAATACAACATATAGTATGATCTAAATAAATACTAGGTGTTAAATATCAGGTATTATTTTCTCATTTAATACTTCCATGCAAATAGTGTTTTTACTTACTTCTGAAGTTAGAGGCATACTGGCCTGAACTGCACTCAGGTTTGTCTTAGGGTAGTATGGGACCATCAGATAAGCCATAGGATCAGACTAAAACAAAATAGAGAATGTGTCGCAAAGTGAAAATTCTCTGACATATTTAGAATATACACTCAATCTATAAGATTACTTTTCCTTTATGTCAAAAGAAATTACTTACTGCTCTAAAACTTGGAGCCAAAACTTATTTAAATAAAACATTTTCTGCAAGAAAGTAGCACAAGAACTTTACCTTGCACAAAAATAGGAATATTAACGGCAGTAACCCAGACTCTTTTTCAGCTTCTCTCCAAGCTCTGTGATAGGTGGCTGCTCTCTCAATCACCCTGGATTCTGTGTCAACATCCACAGAATAGCCCTTATATCAAAAAAAGAGGCACTGGTAATTCCAAGATTAAAAACTGCATTCTAATTCATTATTTCAACATAAACATAATAAATTATTTTTATATAAGTTAAATTATACATTTATTTTTAATATTGTAAATTTCTTTTCTATCTGCTCTGAATGCTATAATTTGGAAAACAAAAACCAATTCTATCTATATCTTATTATACAGAATGTGTAGCAATTAAGGCCAACTTAAAAACCCTATTATGATGATTAACAGTTTGCCAGATGACAAGAAGAAATTAAGAAGCAGAATATTGTGTTAGCAACAGGGTTGAGATTTCAAAGAAAGATGGAAGGAAAGGAGGAATTTTACAAGACTATTGGATAGAATGTAATGAGTTCACCCAAAAAAGAAAAGCAAGTAAATCCTATTAAAGACAGGTACTATTTAGGGAAAAAAGAGAAGCTTTAAAGTCAAAATTAGTTCTAGCATAGTCATCATGCCAGTCAATTTACATACTTTAGAAAGCAAACAAAGGGTTTTTTTCTTTCCTGCAAAGGAACACCAGTATTCCTCTTTGAATTTCCCACAAGTTGGAACTTAACAATTACCTTCAAAAGAACTGTTTGCCCACTAACTTCAGAGCATACCAAAGGACGCTTGCTGCTAAGTTCCTTCATGGGCTCAGCATCAAGAAGATCTCGCTCCAAGCTCATAGTAAGAAGACCACCAGAGTTCTAGGCACAAGTTTTTATTACAATTGACAAAAAAAAAAAAACTCCCAGTACTTTCACATCATCAATTAATTAGCAACATGGTATTGGATAGAAAGGACATCATGAACCTTACTGGAAAAAATTTAGAAAATAAAAATGTTTAAAATTTGTATTTTTTTCTAGTTTCTCACTCTTGACTTCTCCTATCCACAGTGTAATTACCATATATTAAGTCCCTGCTATATTTCCAGAACAGATTCTAGGGAGGATTGAAGATTAACTAGACATGATTCCAAGGAACCCTAACGTTTACTTGAAAAATTTCATGTTTCTTAAAAATATTAAAATAATGACAAATATGGTACAAGCCTGTAATCCCAACAACTCAAGAGGTGGAGGCAGGGAAGACTATGAGTTCAAAGCCAGAAGCAGCTTGCATAACTTAAGGAGACCTTGACTCAAAATAAAAAATAAAATATGGGCCAGGCATGCAGCCTAGTGTCAGAGGATTTGCAAAAGTATTGTGAGGCCCTGGGTTCAACCCCAAGTAGCACAAATAATAACAATAATAATGACAACAACAACAAATAAAAATGAAGTTGCAGAATGAGAATGAAAAGTCTTAAAACTATGATAACCATGAAGTAATTTATTTTGGGGGGTTTTGGGTGGATTTCTGTTTAATTTTTTTGCTGTATTGAGAGGTTAAATGTACATACTTTGTGAGTGCTTTACCCCTGGGTTGCACCCCCAGCCCATTTTTTTTCATTTTTTGAGTCAGGGTGTCAGTAAATTACAAAGGCTGCCTCTGGCCTCAAATTGCAATCCTCCTGCCTCTACCTCCTGCATTGCTGGGATTATAGGCAGGAGCCACTGTGCCTGGCTTCTATGAAGTAATTCTAATTCCTCTATCTCTGCTTGAAGTCCTCAAAAGTGAGAATGGCTTTCAAATATTTTAATTCTATTTACTGTTTCTGCTACTTTTCTAATAGTTAATATTTTAAATCAAACTAAGTTTTACTGCCATATAGTTTTAGTAAAAAGTATATGGCCAAATATAATCACTCATCCATACTACTTGAGATAGTGTTAAATCGGAAAATAGACACATTATTTTTAAATCTAGTCCGGAAAGACTTTACAGTCATTGTTTAGTTTAATGAATTTTCTTTTTTTTTTATGGTGCAAGGATTGAACCTAGGGCCTCGCACATGCTTTACAAACACTTTATCACTATCACTGAGTTACATCTCAGACCCAATCTAAAGAACTAAAGTCTTACATATTTATGAGAATAAACTCATATATTTATACAAAGATCCCTTTCTGTACTACATTTAAGCTATTATCATGGACTTAATAACAATCTTAAAGAATAGAGTTGGCTGTATCTATGGATTCTGTATCCATGGAGTCAACCAATTATGAAGTGAAAATACTCAACGAAAAACTGTAAGCCAGGTGTGGTGGCACATGTCTATAATCTCAGCACTTAGCAGGTAGAGGAGGAGAATCTTGAGTTGAAGGCCAGCCTAAGCTACCTGGCTACATAGCAGCAAGTTCCATGCCAGCCTTGGCTGCATGACGAGATCATGCCTCCATAAAACAAAAAGCAGAAAAACAAACAAAAAAAAAAACGCCTGTATCTGTACAGACTTTTTGGCCATTATTCCCTAAACAATACTGCATAACAACTATTTACATAACATTTACATTGTACCAGATATTATAAATAATCTAGAGATGACTCAGAAGTATATGGGAGGATATGCATAGGTTATATCCAAATACTAAGCCATTTTACATAAGGAACTTGAGCATCTCAAATTTTTTGGTATGAGGGGGTGATTCTAAAACCCATTCTATATGGCTACCAAGGGATGAATGTTCCCTATCTAGTTCCTCCTCCCTACCTGACAATATAAAACATATAGGCAATAGATTCTGCTCTGAGAGCCAGAGTTTGCCAATCTGCTCTATACTGTCCCTACCTAATATGCTAATCTCCCAACTTTTGAATCCTGCCTGCCTAGAAAACCAAACTCACTTCAACATCTCTACCTTAACCTACTTGTCTCAAATTTTTTCCCAGCCTGCTTTAAAAGACACATTGTGTTTAAATTCCTCATGGCGAGTAGTGTCCTATTTTTATACTAACTCTGGAAACAGCAGTTAAAATTTGGTTTTATCATTTCAAAAAGTAAATATCTATAACTCAAACACATGCCACACAATTTCTTGATAAGGATGAAGAAAAAAGTAGAGGGATACTGTGCAAACTAACATAAAATTTAAATGTATATTATGCAACTATTTACGACAGTCTTAAGAAAAGGTTCTAATAATATTTTAAAATATTCATCAGGGCCAGGCACAGTGGTGCATGCCTGTAATCTTAGAGATGAGGGAGGCAGAGGCAGGAGATCACAAGAGACCAGAGGTAGTCCACATAATTTAGCAAGACCCTGTCTCAAAAAAGTAAAAAAAAAAAAAAAAAAAAAAAATCATCAGGAACATTTTATAGAAAGGATACTATAAATTTAACACTGATACAAAATCTGAACATCATCAATTTTCTATATATTCTGTATAGTAGTAATTCTTAGGAGAAACAAAGCTTACCATATATTTAAGTAATCCTATTTCAGGATGAAGCAGAGGCAGCTCAGGGAACCATTTCTGTGCCAAGCTACTCAGCTTCTCCTAAAGTTGAAAATGTATGCTTTATTATAGATCAATAAAAAATTCAATTGTGATATGCTACTCTTCAAGAAAATATAACCTATCATAATCTATCTTCTCATACGTCTAAAAGAAATCATTGATTTTGACTTGTACTTCAAGAAATATCAAGCAAAAAGCAAGAGTCATCATGAATCTGAACTACCACCTTACAAACAAAAGAAAAAGTTAACACCAACTTTATGTCTTATATACATATATAAGCACAAAAAATGTCTACGGCCAATGTCCGTAATAGGTTTCAAACTAAAATGAACACATAAAAATATACCAATTTGAATAATAAAACTTATTATTTCTTAAAATATTAAGAATATAGTAACATTTTAAAATAATGGTCATTTCACATAGGAAGAAAAAATTATAAATGCATTGAGACAGAAAAGAAATATATAGCTCCAAATAAATCACTTAAATGTGAAAAATAAGAATCCTTATAAAAGTCAAGTCATATATCACATATTTACTAAGCAAAATCTTTAGGTATTTATCAAATTTTATCCAAAGATTCATAAAGTATTACACAGATGAGTTTGCTAAATAAAACATGACACTTAAATGTCTATTATTTACATAATCTTTTTAGTTTCAGTGTACTGCTTTTTTCAATGGTAATGGGGGACTGAACCCAAGACCTTTGCACATAGTTTTGTAAGTGCTCTACCACTGAACTGCACTCCCAACTCCTTTTTTATTTATTTTTTACTTGATACAGGGTCTAATTAAAAAGGCTTCCTCGAACTTGTGCTCCTCCTGCTTCTGCCTCCAAAAGTTGCTGGAATTACCATGAGCCACCACACCTGCCTCAGACTACTGTTTCTTAACTAACTTCTTTCCTATAATCTCCCTCAGACAATATTCTTTCCATTTTAAAGAGAAAATATACTGATTGGTTCTCCTAAAGTCACAGAAATTAAGAGTAGAATGGAGACTTAAAGATCTACCTTCCCCCCTAAAACCAGGTAATTTTACTTTGTTACATTCTTAAAGAAAATTATGCTGCTCTATTAATGTTTTCATTACAACATTATGCTAAAAATATATTCATGTAAGTTTACATGAGGAAGAAGTCTTTCTGCATTATGGTAAATAAAAACTTTCCAAAAGAGTGTGTGTGTGTGTGTGTGTGTGTGTGTGCTCGCGCGCGCGCACGCACAAAATAACCCCAATTCTAAAAGCAAGTCGAAAAAAAAACCAAAAAGAAGTCAGAAGTTAACTTTGACTACTACTTTTACAATGAATAAGAAAGTTACAAGTAATGTATTTTCTTCTTTATAATTACCTATAATTTCCACATTGGTACAACAGTCATGAATTGTGTCATAAGAAATGGGTTTCTAAAATCAAATAAACATTATTATGCTAAGATAATACCTCTAGACTTACAATTACAGTCCATTTCATGAGTATTAAATTCAATTTCCAGAATAAAATCTAATTTAAAATTTCAAAGAATTGAATACTTACATATTCCTCCTTCTCATGATAGATTTCCTGAAAGACACTGTTGCGCAACTGAGTTATTTCTTGTTTTATTTTTTCAATTTCAGATCCATTGTGATCATCAGACTTTATTGGAAAGAAAAACTGGTTTTACAGCCTTATTAAGTAGACTGAAAATAAGTCTTCCTCTAAGAATGAATCCAATTTCTATAGTAAATCATTCTGTGTGATTTCTATGTATCCTTCAGTACATAGCATATAATAGATCTTCTAACACTTGTTAAAATTACTTATATAAGCTTATTCTAACACTGACTTTTCCAAATCTTACAAAAAGAAATTATAAAAAATAAAGACAAACTTAATTACACAGATTTTTCAATTTGTGGCAAATTTTTTTCAAAGATAAATATGACGGATAGTAATTACAAAGTAAAAGTTAAGAACAGCAGTCAGAATTGAATTCCCTGGAATTATGAGGTTTTTTTTACATGAGATTAGATTTAAAACACAACAAACAAAAAGAGGGGATGAGTCAAAGTATGAAGTGTCTACTAAAGATGATAAAGGACTCAAATACTTTACAAATCTCCAATGGAGTTTTAATAAATAAGCCACCTTAGAAGCTATGAATGCTTTAAAAGTTAGACATGTTTCACCATGTCTGTGGCCATATCACCCAGAACGTGCCTGATCTCCTTGGATATGTTTCTCCAAAAGATGAAAAATTAAGACTAAAAAAGACTACCTTCCCCATAGCCCACAAAAAAGTAAAATTGGAAAACTCTTAAACTGAAATTAGTTCTAGAATAGCTTCTACTAGACTACCAATTAAGTGCTCAGAAAAGGAAGAGAAATGATCACGTTAAGACAGAATATAGATGTTTTTGGTACATATATCAAGTCCCAGAGAGAATACAAAGAATTATCAGCATATTCATAAAAATTCAAGACTCAGAAAGGGGATTAACCAAAATTAGGACTTCCTAATCCCTCCAGCTCTATTATCAATCATATGAAAACAACTTAAAATGCTTTCAAGGAATATTATGTCCAGTGGCAAAACAAAGTTAACAAAAGAGAGCATGACATTAAAATACTTTATGACAAAATTTTATCTTTGGGGGAAGTACTCTACCATTTTCATGTAGTAGGTTTGTACTATAATATATATTCTAACAATCCAAAAAATAATTAATTACTACAAAGTGTTCATGTTACTAAATACCAAGGTAGTCATGCAAAATGATTTTGAAGAACATTTAATGGGGAAAGGAACATTATATGGGGAAAAGTTTACACTATTAATATGGTCTCATATTTATTTACATATCCAGAGATAAAAGGTAAAGTATATAAAATAAAATATGAATGTAATGGCTCTCTTATTTTTAAGAGTGTATTTATGCATTACTTTTATGTAGCAAAGGCCAAGCAAAACAAGGTACAAATAGACTCAGATGCAACTGTTTCCTTACTTCCTCCAAATTATTCTTTTCAACCAATTTCCATCTCAGTTGAGCTTTTAAGCCTTTCAGTGTCTTCTTTATGGACAGCAAGTGATCCACACTGGGGCTCTTACTTAAACATTCAATAATCTGATTTTTAAACTGAGAGAAAGAGTTACAATATTTTAAAACACATCAGACAACAGTATTTACTGAATAATCACTTAAAGACCATTTACTATTTCTCAACTAAGATTCAACTACCTGAGTTCGGACAGAAATACTATAAAAATTCTATAATTTTCTATAAGACAATGCTCCCGATTGATTTCCTAATTATCCACATTCCATTAAGAATATCCGTTTCAGCACTCAAAGCAGCAACAGTAAAATTGTACATTTCAACTGAAACATACAGTTAAGACAGACATTACATATGCATGTAAACTGTAATTTCTAGTGAAGATGTAAATTGAAATAATCTTTCCAAGAGTGATTTGACAGTATATATGAAATTTTAATAATATCCATTCCTTTTACCTTGGAAATTATAATTTTAGGAATCTACGAAATTACATATAAAATTATAGTCAAAGATTATATACAGTGTTTTTTATATGGAAAAAATGAGAAGTAACCTCAATGTCCAACATATATAAAAAGTTAAATACTGTTATACGTCTATACTTATTTGTTGTTGTTAGGTGTTGTCAATTTAGTCACTCAAAAGGACAGCATAAAGAATCATTAGTCATGTGGAAAGATGTCAATAATATACTACTAAATGAAGAAAATATTTTCAAAATAGATAAGACAAAGCAATGCACATTACATATGTGTATGTGTAGGTGTGGATGTGTATGTCCATCTAAAAATGGAATATTGTGAAAATATCTCTTAAGCTAACAAGATTATGTTTTTATCTCCTATCTTTACATTTATAGAAAATTTCCTACAGTAAATCTGCACAGATGGAAAGAAAATTATGACAAAGATTGCTTCTGAGTACACAAGAAAATCAAAGATTTAATGTTTACTAAAATATACATTGCCTTCAGCCGTATGACTATGGCATCCAAATCCCATCAGATCTTGGAAGCTAAGCAGAGACAGGACTGGTTAGTACTTGGATGGGAGATTGCCTGGGATCACCAGGTGCTATAGGCTTGGGAAAAGGACCCAGCAACCCACTCCCAAAAAACAATCAGCCACTGAAAACCCTATGAATAGCAGAGAAGCAGTGACAATAGTGTTTCAACTATTGCACATAGGGTCACAATGAGTTGGATACCGAAGTGACAGTACCTAACAACAATGGCTATATTGTTTTTCAAGCAATAATAAAAAATTTACTGAGTATTAAACTATTTGAGAAAAATTTTAGTAGTAAAAAATTTAAAGCATAAATTCATAAAACCAATAAGAGAGAGCATAATCTAACCTCAACGCTGTCCTTGTATTTGGATTGTAATGTGGCAATGAGCCTTTCCTCTGAATGGATCTTCTGCAGTATCTGACTATAAGTATTTAAAATGATCTCCTTGTCTGCATCACCTTGCTCCTAAATGAAATCACATATATAATTACACAAATGAATAGCCAAAATAGTTAAAATCTTCAATAACAATGGATAAACTTCAAAAATGATGTCACTGAAAAATGGCTATATCCATTTCAAACTATTTCTCAAACATAAAAAATTTTTTATTAAACGGAAGGTATCAAAGATGTCCATGTGAAAACATCCCTATTATACTATATATGATTCTTGAAGCTGTCTGGAGTAGATTATTAAAGGAAATCAGAGAAATGAATATGTTAATTATAAGAACCAAATAATAAGTGTCTGGCGCGGTGGCACATGCCTGTAATCCCAGCGGCGCAGGAGGATCGCAAGTTCGAGACCAGAGGCAGTCTGTGTAACTTAGCGAGACCCTGTCTCAAAAAGTAAAAAAAAAAAAAAAAAAAAAAAAAAAAAAAAAAAAAAAAAAAAAAAAAAAAAAAAAAAAAAAAAAAAAAAAAAAAAAAAAAAAAAAAAAAAAAAAAAAAAA
>VMDO01040157.1:0-12136 GCA_007922755.1 Pedetes capensis | reverse complement strand
TCTCTCTCTCTATCTCTGTCTCTCTTCCTCTCATTCTCTCTCTCTCTTCCTCTCATTCTCTCTCTCTCTGTGTGTGTCTCTCTTCCTCTCATTCTCTCTCTCTCTCTCTCTCTCTCTCTGTCTCTCTCTGTGTCTCTCTTCCTCTCATTCCCTCTCTCTGTCTCTCTCTCTCTCTCCTTCATTCTCCACCCAGGCTACCATCTACCCTCTTAGCAAATATCCAGTGCCGTGGGCCTGACCTCATCCCTGACCGGGTGCGTTTTTCTCCCCACCGTCCCCACGTCCAGGTGGGGTCCAGGGACTCGGTTTTTGCATCACAGACCGGATCCCTTCCCTGGCTAATCTCTGACGCATATGAGGACTACATGGTTCTGAAATGTTTTCCCACGCCCTATCTGCTGCGAATAGAATAGGTTCAAGGTGACACGTTTTTCTGGTGTCCCTACTGTGTGTCAGGAGCTGGTGAGCAGAGAACCGAGGTCTCCCTTTCAGGAGGTTACAGGCTTTGGCGAGGACAGCACAGGCACAGGAGGGAGGTGCGTTTAGATGCTCAAGGCAGCAGGCAGGGGACGCTTGGGTGATGAGAGGTGGCTGGGGACGGGAGGAGGCCAGGACTAGAGGCCATTGGGAAAGTAGGGACAGTAGTGCATTCTGTCATGGAGCCATCTGGAGGGTTGAGCAAAGAGGCTGTGAGGCACTTGGGTCGAGGCCAGCACCCAGGAAGTGCCTGTCACCACCGCTGTGGATGCAGAATGCCTTGGGGGCCACATCGGAACTCTCTAGGGCCATTGTGGTGGCGGACGGCATGGAAGTATTGAAACCTAGCAGGAGCGGGCTGCAGAGCCCAGGGTGACTTGGAGTAGGAGGAACGAGGGTGGGGGGACGGCCGGAGAGCTCTGGAGGAAGATATGGCAGGCTGTGTTTTCAGGAGGGGGAGAGAAGGGAGGAGAAAGGATGGAAGAAAAGGGGGAGAGGGAAGGGGAGGGGAGGGAAAGGGGAGAGAAGGAAGGGAAGGGAAAGAAATATGAAAGAAGAGTCTGAGGTCTGGTGGGCCTCTGGGGCTCTTGGCATGTGCAGGTCCTGCTAAATGGACCATCTGTTCACAGGACAGCACGGAGCACTGCCTGAAGAGGGGAAGGACCAGGAAGTCCCTCGCTGGGCCAGGCATTTGCCCTTTGGTTTCAGGACCGTGGGGAGGCACAGGGATTCCTGGACAAGGCTCCTGGAAGGTGAGGGGCCCCTAGGGGGTCAGGGAGGTAATTTCCCAATTGGCATGAAGGTATTCTAATAACCAGAATCACGGAGTGTCCGCCGAACATCGCCCCCATTTCAAGACCCCTTGGCGGAATGACCCAGGTTCCCCCAGGCCCTCTGCGTCCCCATCCCAGCTGGGACCCTGGCGTGGCTGCCAACTGGTGGCTCCTTCCAGCTCCCAAATTTTCATTAAAATCCCGGGCATCTCCCCAGAGCTCAAAGGCGTCCCGATTAATTACAGGCCCACATTGGCTCTTCCCCCAGAAAGCTGCCGCCCCAGCCTGGCTCCGTCCCCTATGATTTTATTAAAATCCACCTTGCCAGCCAGGGCCCCGAGATTTATGGCCACAGCTAATCGGCTGCCTCCCCAGGAGACATAAATCTGAGGCCTGCCCGGGTAGCTGCTTGCTGCTAAGAGGCCGGTTAATTGTTCCACCTAGAGGGCTCCGCAGAGGAATGTTCAATTAGGCCTCGCAGAAAATTCGGAGCATTAAATAAGGTGAATGGGGATTTGGGCACCATCATCCTCTGAGGGGCTAACGGCCCTGGTTTGCTCCCCTGGCCGGTCACAGGCCCCTGCGTTACCTCGAGGCTTTTACAGGTAGGTAGGGGGAGTCCTCGGGGGTCACGGAACGAGCTCCTGGCGGACAGCGTGAAGCGAGACGAGACCAGGATCCATCATCCCGCGACAGCCCTTGAAACTTTCTCACCCAAAGTCAACGACAGACTCTCTGCCGTGTCCTTGGGTCAGTGGCGTCTGTTCTCGGACCTGTTTCCCTTTCCCCAAGATGGGGCCACACTTCCGTCCTTCTGTCCTTCTGCCGTCCTTCTGTTGGCAGCAGAGGACGATCCCCTTCACTCATGCAGTCAACAACTATCTGCTAAGGGACCGCTCCCTGTCTTTGCCCTTTCTGGCTGCTACAGCGAAAATCTAGCATGGTGGCTTCTGCCACAGTAGCTGGCTTCTCACGGCTCTAGAGGCTGGAAATCCAAGATCAAGGGGCCAGCAGACTCCAGGTCCCACCAGCACTGTTTTCTGGTTCCTAGGTGGTGCCTTCTCGCACGATTCCCTAGGGTGAACGGCTCAGAGGCGCCCTGCAAAGGTCTCCATTGCGCTGGGGATTAAGATTCCTGCCTCACCATCTCGTGGGTGTCAATGTTCAATCTAAGCACCTCCTATGTGGCAAGAAATGTGCTACACCTGAGGAGGGCTACAGGGGCGGAAAAGACAAGGCCCCAGCCCTCAAAGAGCCCCCAGAATCAAGGGAGGGCAGACAGAGGGACCCTGAGCTTTGGACTCATGAGAGTGGGAGGTGGTTGGAGGGCAGAGTCACCTGGGAAGACTTCCTGGAAGAGGTGACAGGATGATATTGTATTGGGTTATCTCGTTGTGTGGCAGAGCTCTGTGGCGGCACCCCAGCATGAACTTTCACAGGGGCGACTTCATTAGCACACTTTCACAGAGTGCTACTATGGGCGCTGAGTCCTTTAGCCATGTGGGACCTAGAGAGGTTGCGTAACAGGCACACGGCCACACGGCTGGCACATTGTGGCGCAGGAGGTGAGATCCTCATGACCAGATGAGGTGGTCAGTCCAGGGTCCTCTGTGAACATCTGCGGTGGTGGCCACCAGCCCCAGATCCCCTTTCCTGCTGGGTCCCACTGTGGAAGAGGCCTTTCTCCCAGTCACCACTTCCGGAGACCTGGCGCCAGCCAGCCCTTCATTTGTTTAACACCCCTTTGCCTGAGCCGCCGGCCGTCCAGCCTATGGTCTCTGTCTGGCCTCCCAGGCCACACAGTGCTGGCCCTCCACGGCTCTCAGACTCAGCCCCCTGGGTCCACTGAGCCTGGCTGCAGCCTGGTCACCACTAAGCAGCTTGGTCCTCAAATCCTCCTCAATGACCACCCTTGAAAATGCCCTCTCTTCCCATTGGCCCCTGGCTGGTACCGACACCAAGGCTGAAAAATGTCTCCTCGCGTTAGGCTCAGATATGAGAATACTAACTCCTACCCTGGGAGAAGGACCTGGCAACCCACTCCCAAAAATCAATCCACCATAGAAAACCCTATGAACAGCAGAGAAGCACTGACAGTAGCGTTTCACCTGTTGTACGCAGGGTCGCTATGAGTCGGATACCGACTGGACAGCACCTAACAACAATATTTCCTACCCATGTGGGGCAGTTGGCTTTGAATTATGCAGATTGAAGGCTTAATATCTTTCCCAATCCCACCTAATACATTAACAAGACACGGCACATGGATAGCCCCTTATCCGGGGCCAAGGTCTCGCTTGTTAACAAAGACAAGTTGCAGAGTGGAAGGCATTCCATGTGGGGCCCGGGGATGTGGACTCAGTCTTGGTGGCCTGGCTTAGCTCGCCTTGGGCCCCTGGGCCTCAGTTCCCTCTTTTGTTGTTGAGAGTCAACCCACCAACCTCCGAGGACCACTGCGGGGCTCTGCAGAGAAGGACGGCTGGGAAAAAAATCCTTTGCAAACTGGAAAGTGCCGGGAGAACAGAAGGGATTATCATCATGCTTTGCATTTTTATTTTTAACCTGCATGAAATCCTGGAAAGCGCTGGCTGCCAAGAAATGCTAAGCTGTAGTTTATGTTCCACGGGGAAATGGGGTTTATTTTAAGTGGGGAATTGCACGGTGCACGACTTACTTATTTGAGAAACATGGACGGGTCCAAGGCGGCCCCAGCCACCCGGCTCTGTCCTTGGCGTTGCCTCCTGGCGAACCGGAAGGAAGTTCTGTTTGTTTGCAATTAAGGCACCATTCTGGACGCTGGGGACAGAGTGTGCTCAGCCCCGGCTGCTGCCTCCGCGGCCCCTTCATCCATTAGCACTGGTCAGTCTGGGTTTGCGCAGCCACCTTGAATGTGGCTCCTCACAGATACACCAACCCTTTGCACCAGGGGAGATGCAATTTCTGGATTCCCTGAGCACGGGGATCCGCCAGCCTCTATTCCTCACCCAAGCCTGCAGCTGATGAGGAGGCCCCAGAGGCACGGTCTCCGCTGCCAGACCCCGTGACAGGGCCACCACGTGGATGGCTGCGGCTCCCCGCCAAGTCCCCTACCAGATTCGTCCTCGGCCTCCACCCAGCCTGGAGGGCTGAGCTCAGGCAGGGAGCCCCATCCCATGTCTGCCGCCCACTCCCGAGCCCTCTTCTCCTTCCTTCACGCTCCTCACTAACCTCTCAGGCACGTGGACACAGGACAAACCTTAGAGAAGCTGTCCCCACTTCAGAGAAGAGAAAACGGAGGCTCCGAGGATTGAGGAAGGCACCGAGCCTCTGCAGCCCAGCAGTGGTGAGGCTGGACTGGGAAGCGAGGCCACCTAGGCTCCAGGGAGCTGAGCTGACCACACTGTGTTCCCCGGGAACCTGGAGCTAAAAACTGAGGTCACTGGGCCGGTGACCTCCCTCCACCGACACCCAGCCCTGGCCACACACGGGAAGGTGCGGAGGGCGGAGGAGGCTGCCGGGCAGCAGCCCTGGCTCCGGGGACCTGCTGCTGGCCTGCCCGGCCATTTCTTCCTTCTCCCCATCCCCGCAGAGTCCACGCTCTGTGGGACAGGGCCTGACACCCTGCCTGGGCCACGCGCCCACTGGCATTCTTTGTGGGTCGAGTCCATGGGTCACCCCAGCACGGCCGCTGCAGACCGCAGCTCGCAGCCCGGCTGTGCAGACGGATGTGCCAGGAGTACAGAAAGGAGGACCGCCAGGCGCGGTGGCGCACGCCTGTCATCCCAGCAGCTCTGGAGGCGGGAAGCAGAGGCAGGAGGATCGCAAGTTCGAGACCAGAGGCAGTCTGTGTAACGTAGCGAGATCCTGTCTCAAAAACTGAAAACATGGGCTTGGGGTGCGGCTCAGTGGTCCAGCACTTGCAGAGCATGGAAGCGAGAGGCCCTGGGTTCAACCCCCAGTACTGCAGAAAAAAAAAAAAGAAAGAAAAAAAGAAAAAGAAAAAGAAAAAGAAAGGAGGACCTGCCTCTGCCCTTTGCCCCTGTCCAGACTTTCCCTCCTAGAGAGGGGCAGGCTGGGGATAAACTACACAAACTGACACACACAGTAGAGGGGCCGCCCATCCCGGGGCCAGGGGCTGCGGGGGCTGCGGAGGAGCTGGAGGGGAAGCTCTGCCCTTCTAAGTGTGGCCCCGGAAGACAGCAGGAGGGGCATCTCCGGCCAGCTTGTGGCTCCAGCTGCTCTTCTTCCACCCTTATCTGCACCCCCAGGTAGCCCCAAAGCAGCCTGTCTGCACCCTCTACCCCTGCTCCCCAGGACCACCCAGCCTATGGCCAGGCCCTGCCTAAGTCCTGCAGCCGACCAAGGACCCCGGAGCCTGG
The DNA here is from genome assembly GCA_007922755.1 of Pedetes capensis. Lineage (NCBI taxonomy): Eukaryota > Metazoa > Chordata > Mammalia > Rodentia > Pedetidae > Pedetes > Pedetes capensis. The sequence goes on along the minus strand of VMDO01040157.1, from coordinate 6,528 downwards.
CTGTCCCAACTCCCAAGGCCTCTTGTTTCCTTAGTTGTTGTTGTTGTTGTTAGGTGCTGTCGAGTCGGTATCCGACTCATAGCGACCCTCATAGGGTTTTCAGTGGCTGACTGTTTCGGGATTGCCTTGGGAGTGGATTGCCACGTCCTTCTCCCATTTTTGCGGTGTTGGGAATTGAACTCGGGACCTCAGAGACTGCAGCGCAGCGCTCTGCCAACTGAGCTAAATCCCAGCCCTTGTTTTCTTAGAGAGTGACTTAATAACGGAGGGGATGGGGTCACTGGGAAGGCTGAGGGGCTGGAGGCCAAGCCTCCTGGGGTGGCCTCCAGGGTTACCCCTAAGCTTGATTGGAAGGATGGAGGCGCAGAAAGCACCCTGGGACCATTAAGGAGAACATGGCCTGGGGAGACGGGAGTGTTCCGCAGGAGACCGGGGGTGTTCCTGGGAGGTCTGTAGACAGTGCACCTTCTGCATTAGCTGATATTACGATTAAAATGGGCCACAGCCATGGCTGCGTTTGGGGATTTGTTGTTAGGTGCACTCGAGGCACCAGCCTCCTCCACCCTCCGCGCCTTCCCGTGTGTGGCCAGGGCTGGGTGTCGGTGGAGGGAGGTCACTGGCCCACTGACCACAGATTTTAGCTCCAGGTTCCCGGGGACACAGGGTGGTCAGCTCAGCCCCCTGGAGCCTTGACGGCCTCGCTTTGCAGTCCAGCCTCACCACTGCCGGGCTGCAGAGTCGCGTGTGCATTCCTCAACCCTCTGAGCCTCCGTTTTCTCTTTCCAGGGCTCATAGCGACCCTATGTGCAACAGACGAAACACTACCCAACACTGTGCCATGCCTGGCACGGGCAATCAGGGATCACGGAGTGGAAATAGGGACCTCGCCACTGCCACCACCTCTGGACACCCCAGGGACAGAGAAGAGACCTGGAGCTTGGAGTCCAGGCTCCACCCTGCCACCCCTGGCAGCCTGCAGGACTCCGCAGTAATCTGCCGGCTCAGAAGCGTGGCTGATGTCCCCTGGAGCCATGGACAGAGAGACAGCTTCCTTCTGCTTCCTGTTGCGCTAGCTGTGTCTACTGGGTGCATCTGGGATCTGCCTGAGATCTGGAGCCGCAAGGACACCTGGGAATGGAGGGTTTAGCTTCCCAGGCCTGCAGCAGGAAGAAGTGGGCAGGGAAGGGGCGGGGCCAGCAGACCCTGCCCACCCACGTCTATTTCAGCCCGGCCAGCCCGATTCTCCGGTGCCTTTCTCTGCTTCCTGTCTTCTCCCCACCAGCACGGAAGCGCTGCCTCCCCCTTCCCAGAGCCCACCCGGCTGGGCGTAGCAGGCCCCATGGAGCGCAGTAGTCCCGTCTCCTTTGAGCCAATGCTGCTGGCGTCTACACAGCTCCCTGTCCCTGGCCTCTGACCGTTTGGTGCTCCACATTGCCATCATGGATCCTTTACCCCCAGATAAAGCTGAATATATCTCTCCCCTGCCTAAAAGCACTCCATGTCTCCGAGTGGCCAAAAGATCCAGTCCACACTTTCCGCAGCTTGCAAAGCCTCCTACCCCCAGCCTCGTCTAGTCGGTAGGTCCAGTCTGTAGTCCCCGCCCACACACAACACTGTGCCTGGCCTCTCTGCATGCACAGCTTCCTCTGCTTCCTTGGCTCTTACACTCCTTCAAGGGGGCAAACTCCTATTCAAGCATCAAAGCCCAGTCCAAAGTTTCCCTCCCCAGCAGGTATGCTCTCTACATGTCCCTTTTTTCCCCTTGCCTGTCTCCTCTTCAGATAGGCAGCTCCTAGAGGCCGGTCACTACGCCTTAGTCACCTCCGTGACCCTAGGGCCCATGCAGACACAAATGGGCACCGCGCATGCCCGGCTGATGCGCCGAATCAGTTCCAAGAAGAGCGAGTTGCCGAGTCTCCCAGCCAGGACTCAGGACCGGGACCTCCCCACGGAGTCCCCAGGGTGTTGCTGGAGCCTCACCTTCCGCGCCACAGCGTGGTCAGCGGGTGGTTTATCATTCCTATCTTCTGGGTGAGGAAACTGAGGCTGGGAGGGGTTTGGGACTCTGGGGGGCCGAGGCCCAGCTGAGAGCTGACGCACAAGCCGGAGGCAGCCCTGCCACTTAGCTCGCCCCGGGGCAACGCAAAGCGCCGCAATTAAGTCTTCGCTGAGACGGGCCTTTTGATCCAAATTATACGGCCCTGTGCTCCGGAGCAATTAACGCCGGAGCCACGGGGGTGTTCACAGCAAGCAGGGCGCGTGGGTGACAGGGGGCGTTATTATCTGGTGCCACGTCGCCTGCCCCGCCCTGGCCCGATGGAGGGGCCACTCAGGGCCCAGCACAGCTGGAGGGACAGGAGGTTTGCAAGTTATGTTGGGGAACTCGAGAGGCACCTGGCCCCTGGGCACTGCCTAGCTGGGCCCCAGAGGTGAGAGGGGAGCTTTCGCTGCCCGCCACCCTCACCCCTTTCCACATAGGCTCCAGTCTCCCTGGAGGCCCACTTGACCCTCCATGGTCTCCTGTTCTTTCCTCTCTCTCTCTCTCTCTCTCTCTCTCTCCCCCCTCTCCACTCTCCCCTCTCCCCTCTCCCCTCCCCCCCCCAAATGCTTTCCCAGCCCTGTGCAGGAGCCCGGCTTACAGCAGACATGCAGAAGACATTTGTTGACTGAATGCGTGATGGCATGCATGAATACTTGAATACGGGTAACTAGTGGCGCGACTCTGAGCGGGTCACCATACCCCTCTTCAGGCCCCTGTGTGTCCCTGCGCAGAATGAGCAAAGGCCTCCCACCCTGACTGAAGGCTCCCAGAAACAACAAAGCTAGAAGCCCCTGACATGCCTGACATTAGCGGACTCTCAACACCTCCTCCTCTTGCCCTTCTGATCTGTGCTGCCCCGAATTCTGCAGTAGCACCTTCTAGTCATTTAATCTGATGTCACATCTCTGTGTGACTGTCCAAAGGCTAGGCCATCAGGTAGCGTGATCTACTGCTGTTTAACAGACAGTTCCAAGAAGAGGGGCTGAAAACCTTGTATTCCGTGTCACGAGTTGGGGGTGAGGGCTCAGGGTTCGCCAGGGTGAACCCCAGGGTCCATATGGTATCCACGAGGGTCACTTAGCGGTATCTGGCAGGCAGCCGGTTGGGCTGGGCTGGAGGGCTGGTCGAACGTGGAATTCCAGGGCAGGGTGGTCTTTGATGGGTGAGATCCCTGTCTCAGGCACGGCAGGTGCGGGGAGCGGCGGAGGGAAGCAACGAACGCCTTCATAACAGAAAGAGACTCACCGTGGATGGGTCCCCACGATGCCATCCCCGCAGGCAGCTCCAGCCCTCCTCACCTTGTCAAAAGCACAGGTCCACATCTTTCTGGCCTGCATGTCATCCCTGAAGCCAGAGGATTTTCTGGACACCAAATAACTCCTTCTAATGCTCGCTGGCTTCTGGAGTGATGCCTGAGGGATCATCTCTGAGAGCTGCTTTGCATGCAGGAAATTCGCTGCATTTCTCTTTTGACTATTAATTTTTAAAGTTTTATTGAGACATAATTGACATGCAGTCAACTGCATTTAAGTGTACGATTTGATAACTCTTAACATGTGTATACACACACAAATCTATCATCCCAGGGAAGTTAATTAACATGAAAGTCACCATCACCATTAAGTGCCCTTCTTTATAGGATAGTTCCTTCCTGTTCCTCCCCACTCTGTACGGCTCCCATCACAACCCGGGTCTTATTTTTGTTACTATAAATTTTCAAGAATTCTAAGTAAACAGAATTATGTTGTTGTTGTTGTTGTTAGGTGCCATGGAGTTGGTATCCAACTCATAGCCACCCTCATACGGTTTTCAATGGCTGACTGTCTTGGGATTGCCTTGGGAGTGGATCGACAAGTGCTTCTCCCATTTTTGCGGTGCTGGGAATTGAACTCGGGACCTCAGAGACTGCAGCGCAGCACTCTACCAACTGAGCTAAATCCCAGCCCAAACAGAATTATAAGTGTACGTTTTTCTGCCAGTAGTGTCTGAGTATCAGTTCTACATTCTCCCCATCACTGGATAGAGTCAGTCTTTTTGAATCTTAGCCGTCCATTCTAGGTGTAGCTTTTCATAGTTTTGACTCCCCAGTGATTAATGATCTTGGGCATTTTTCATGTGAGTATTTGCTATCTGTCACTCTTTGGTGAAGTGATTATTCAAATCTTTTGCTCATTAAAAAAAAAACTAGCTTCTTTGCACTTTTACTAGTGAATTGTAGGAATTCTTAATATATTCTAGATATGAGTCTTTTTTTTTTGGTATATGTTTTGAAAATAACTTTGCCCACTTTGTGGCATCCTTTCTCGTTTGTGAAGCAGTTTTTGAAAAGAAAAAAATTGATGAAATACATTTTTTTTAAATATGAGGCTTCTATGTCCAGCATCACTATGGTTTTCTCCTATGCTTGCTTCTTGAAGTTCTGTAGTGTTAGCTCTTATACTTGGGATTTTTTTATCTATTTCAAATTAATTTTTGTATTTGCTTTGAGGTAAATGCCAGAGTTCATTTTATTGTATATGGCTGTCCAACCTGCAGGAGTCCAAACTACAGAACTAGGATCTTTTCTCTCTATTTCTGGAATTATAGTCCCAAGTGTGGGGTCCATGCTCAGGGTGGCACCACCATTCTTCTGCCACTTGGTCCCAGATGTGCATGCAGTTGTGGAAGTGTGAGGTAGAGAAGGTTTATTAAAGTCTCAGCGTTCTGGCCAAAGTACTGAAAAGAGAGCTCAGGGAATCAGGAATACTTGAAAAATCGTGGAGAGGGAGGAACTTTGGAAAGTGACCTTATAAAGCTCTTTTTAAACTCCTATCCCTTGCTCTGCTACTGTGTGGTTCTTATCCTATTTAGCATCCCTAGTGTAACAAACAGACCACCACCCAAATGCTAATCTATACTAACCAATGGATGAAGCACACATGGGACAGATGTGAATAGCATCGCAAAAGCTTGGTAGAAACTGAGCTCATTGATTACAGAGTCTTCCTAAAGTTCTCATTGCATTGCTATAAATTTTCCTCTACACACTGCTTTGACTGTATCTCACAAATTTTGATAAATTATGTTTTAGTCTTTCAGTCATTTCAAAATACTTGTTAATTGATCGTTTGATTTTTTCCTTAACCGTTGGTTATTTAGAAGATTGGTATTTAGTTTATAAATATCCTTCTGCTATTGATCTGAAATTTAATTCCCTTGTTATCAGAGAACATAATCTGTATGATCCAAATCATTTTAAATTTTTTGAGATTTGTTTGATGACCCAGAATGTGATCTATTTTGCTAAATATTTTATGTGCACTTAAAAATGTGTATGCTACTGTTGCTAATACGCCTGCAGCGGTAGCCCTGTGGCATCCGATCCTGTCAGATCTCAGAAGCTAAGCAGGGTCAGGCCTGGTTAGTACCTGCATAGGAGACCATCTGGGAACATCAGAAGCTGTAGGCTTGGGAGAAGGACCTGGCAACCCCCTCCCAAAAGTCAATCTGCCATTGAAAATCCTATGAACAGCAGAGAAGCACTGACAATAGTGTTTCCCCTGTTGTACAGAGGGTCGCTATGAGTCAGATACCGACTCGACAGCACCTAACAACAACAACACTGTTGCTAAATGTTGTGTTCTAGAAATATCAATTGGGTCATCTTAGATGAGGATGTTCAAGTCTTTTATGTTCTTACTAATTTTTTGTTCTCCATCAATTATTGAGAGGGGCATTCAAATTTGTGAGTAATTGTGCTTTTGTCCATTTTTGCTTTCAAGCCTATCCATTTTTACTTCATCTATTTTAAAGCTCTATTAATAGAAGAATAAATAGGTAGGATTCTTATGTCTTTTTGAATGACCCCTTTGCCAATTTAAAATTACTCTCTTTATCCTTAGTCATGATCTTTGCTCTGAAATTTACCTTGATATTAAAACAAACAACCATTCTAGCTTTCTTTTGATTAGTATTGGTCTGGTCCCTTTCCATCCTTTTTGTAAAAATCAATTTGTATCTTTATGGTTATAATGGGTTTCATGAAGGCAACATAGAGTTGTCTGTAGCCATAGCACCCTGGCATCTGATCCTGCCTGATCTCAAAAGCTAAGCAGGGTTGGCCTGGTTAGTCCTTGGCTGTGAGACCACCTGGGAATACCAGGTGCTGCAGGCGAGGTAGAAAGATCTGACAATCAGCTCCCAAAATAATCTGACATTGAAAACCCTATGAATAGCAGAGAAGCACTGACATCGTGCCAGGCATGGCGTAGTGTCAGAGAGTGTTTTGTTCTGTTGTACATAGGGTTGCTATGAGTTGAACTTGACTTGGTGGCACCTAACAAACAAAGATATAGAGTTAGATTTTACTTTTTTTTTTTTTATTAGAAATTTTTAATGTACATCATAATGTGATTCATTTTGACATGCTTTTCGTTGTGACAATTTTCATATATGCAATTTGATAAGCATTATTCATATAGGTTACCCCTTACCCTCCCCTATGTTTC
>VMDO01040156.1:0-12149 GCA_007922755.1 Pedetes capensis | reverse complement strand
TCAGAGACTGCAGAGTAGCGCTCTACCAACTGAGCTAAATCGCAGCCCCACTAGGCTGCTAGAGATGCCATAATAAAATATCATAGACCAGGAGGCTTGGGCAACAGATATTTATTTTCCTGACAGAGGGGGTTGGAAGTCTGAAATTAAAGGATTGGCTGGGTCGGATTCCTCTAATGCCTCTCTCCTTGGACAGCTGTTATTTTCTCCTCCCCCTCCTCCTCCTCCTCCTCCACCTCCTCCCTCCTCCTCTCCCCTCCCCCTTCTTTTCAGACAGGGTCTCACTGTGTATCCCAGGCTGTCCTGGTACTTGCTATGTAGACCAGGCTGACCTCGAACTCTTGTCAATTCTGCCTCAGCCTCCCGAATGCTGGGATTACAAGGGTGCCCCATGCCCAGCAGGACAGCTGTTTTCTTGCTGTGACTGCACACGTCCTTTCCTGTGCCTTTGTCCCTGGTGTCTCTTTTTAAATTATTTTTTATGGTCACTTTTAATGTCCAACTTAGTGGGCCTCGTGATGACATTTCTGTACCTGCATTTCATTGTATATTGTTCACGTTCCCCCCACATCCCCTCATCACCTGATGTGTCTTTGTGCGTCCAAATTTCCTCTTAGAAGAACGCTGTCAGATTGGATTAGGGTTTATGCTAAGCATTCATTTTACCTTAATTACTTCCTCATTTTTCAGTATCAGGGGATTGAACCCAAGGCCCTGTGCGTGCTAAGCAAGTGCTGTACCACTGAACTGCATTCCTAACCACTTTTTCACTTTTTATTATTTTCATATATATATATATTTTTTAAATTTTCATTTATTTATTTATTTTTTTGTGGTACTGGGGGTTGAACCCAGGGCCTCACACTTGCCTGCTGTGCAAGTGCTGGACCACTGAGCTGCCACCTCCAGTCCTTTTTTTTTTTTTACTTTTTGAGACAGGGTCTCGCTAAGTTACACAGACTGCCTCTGGTCTCGAACTTGGGATCCTCCTGCCTCCGACTCCTGAGCCGCTAGGATTACAGGCCTGCGCCAGCACACCCGGCTCCACTTTTTATTTTGAGACAGGGTCTCACTAAGTCTTGCAGGCTGCCTCTGTCCTCGAACTCATGTTCTTCTTGCCTCAGCCTCCCCAGTCCCTGGGGTTACAGATGTGTGTCACTGTGCCTGGCTAATTACTCCTTTAAAGGCCTTCTTTCCAAATGCAGTGACATTCTGAAGCATTGGGGGTTAGGACTTTGACATGGGTTTTGTTGTTGTTGTTGTTGTCAGGTGCTGGCAAGTCAGTATCCGACTCATAGCGACCCTCATAGGGTTTTCAATGGCTGTTTCGGGATTGCCTTGGGAGTGGATTGCCAGGTCCTTCTCCCATTTTTGCGGTGCTGGGAATTGAACTCAGGACCTCAGAGACTGCGGTGCAGCGCTCTACCAACTGAGCTAAATCCCAGCCCAGTTGACATGGATTTGGGAGGACATAACTCTGCATATAATAGGAGGTCCCCAAAGGACAATCAGGATGGCGTTGTTACCGGGCAGCAGCAGGTGTGCCTCTGTGGGTCCTTGGCCTTGTTAACAAATGAATTTATGAATGGACAAAAAGGAATATTGAGGGTACTTGCTTAGAGTCAGAAAAGGGAGAGTGCTGGAGCAGGCAGGTTGGGGACACAGACCCGAGAGGGGAGAGAGATGGGAAAGGGAAAGGAAGGGACACTTTCTAACACAGAAGTCAGCAAGCCGGCGGGTCCAGCTGTGAAGATCTGCAGAATGGCTGCATTTATACTTCTGAGTCAGAGGTCAGTCACAAAGCGTACGGGTCCGGCACGGAGGCCATAGGCATCTCCCAACATCTGCACAGACGGCAGATGTCTGCAGGCTACTGCTGCGGACTTCTGTGCTTGCTCTGGACCTGGCTGAGAACTGTGGACGTTGTAGACACTGCAAACTGCGGATCTTTGTGGGAGTCTTGGTTCTGCAGACTCTGCTGGGAACTGTGGAGGCTGGGGACATCTAGCCTCTGCATGGAGGGAAGGGACTTCTGGGGTTTCCCAGTTCCTATCTCATTAGGGTGGCTGGGATTTAGCTCAGTGGATAGAGTGCTGCGCTGCAGTCTCTGAGGTCCCAAGTTCGATTCCCAGCACCGCAAGAATGGGAGAAGGGCCTGGCAATCCACTCCCAAGGCAATCCTGAAACAGTCAGCCATTGAAAACCCTACGAGGGTCGCTATGAGTCAGATACTGACTCAACGGCACCTAACAACAACAACAATAACAGATCTCGTTAGGGTGGCTGGGATTTAGCTCAGTTGGTAGAGTGCTGCACTGCAGTCTCTGAGGTCCCGAGTTTGATTCCCAGCATGGAAAAAATGGGAGAAGGATGTGGCAACCCACTCCCAAGGCAATCCCAAAACAATCAGCCATTGAAAACCCTATGAGGGTCACTATGAGTTGGACACAACTCGACGGCACCTAACAACAACAACAACATCTCATTAGGAGACAGACATTCCTCCCGTCTCTGTTGTTGTCATCAAGTGTGCCAGGTTCCTCACCCCTGGGCCCAGGCTGGCCTGCCGAGGCTGTAAAGCAGGTCTTTCTCTTTATTGCTTCAAAAGGAGACCCCCTCCTCTAGCCCAGATAAGGAGGTACCTGTGGCCCTCATACTAGCATCTGGTTACAGATGAGACCATCCATAAAGGTGCTATGGGTTACAGACCAGGCTATCTGAAATGAGCATTCTCTTCTAGCAACCATGCTATTTGCAAGGATATTATCTATTAAGGAGATAACGAGGAAGCTCATATTGATATTCATGCTTCAAAAGGTGCCCAGAAAGTAGATGGCTACAGAGACTGTATTACTTCCTTTCTTCCTGCCTACCATCCCCATCAGCATTACCCAAAAGGAGGAGGACCGGAAGACAGACAAATCCAATATGCAACAGACACCCACTATAATTTCTGACCACCCTTTCCCATGGCCGCATACAGTGATACTGAGACAGGACTGGTGTCTACTGATTCAGTCTAATTTTTAATTTTATACTTTTTATAGCTTCAGAGTGTTGCTACATAACCTAGGCTGGCCTCGAACTGGAGACCCTCCTGCCTCAGCTTCTTCTGCACTGGGATTATAAGTGTGCACCACTACCTCCAGCTTCTGACTCAGTTTAAAGGGAAGAAGCTGTGAGAACACCAGCGTCCGCAGCTGGAACATGGCCTTTAGGATTGTCTACCACCAATCCCGGGCTGGGATTTAGCTCAGTTGGTAGAGCGCGCGCAGCAGTCTCTGAGGTCCCGAGTTCAATTCCCAGCACTGCAAAAATGGGAGAAGGACCTGGCAACCCACTCCCAAGGCAATCCCAAAATAGTCAGCCATTGAAAACCCTGAGGGTCCCTATGAGTTGGATACCGACTCGACTCGACGACAGCACCTAGAAACAAACACCACCACCAATCCGGTGACAAAAACAGCTCTTGTTAATGAGCAGGGCCCCTGATTTCTTGGGTGTGGCTTCTATGGCTTCCTCTTCTTTCCTCATTATGCGCCCAGCTTCCTCTATCTTGGGGGCACATAGAACATATTCATAACATTGTTGTGAGGACTAGTCTGCTGATGTCACGCTTCATTTCTGCATTTCTGACCGATCTCCCTCACCTCTTGGTTGAAGGCTGTGTTTTTCTGCCTCTTTGCGTGGCAGGTAATTGTTATCCTTGGGTGCTGGATTTCACCGTGCTCTTTAAAATCGGCCTTTGTTCCACCGTGCACTTAAGTTACGTGGCTCCGCTTCACCCTCGTGGGCTTGCGTTTCAGTTTTATTATTTGCCAGCGCAGCCCCTGGCTGGGGCTGAGTTAGCCTTTCTGTGAAGGGGGGATCCTTCCCAGGACTTTGCAGAACACCCTGTGTGCTGTGAGGTCGTCCACACAGCTAGTGCACTGAGCCCCGAACACAGCTCTGGGCCGGGTCCTCTCTGGTGGTCATTCCGCTGCCAGCGTCTTGAGCTTCACTCCCCACACGCACAGGTCAGTATTCAGCCAGACTCCGGGTGGCTCTTCTGCAGAGCTCGGGCCTTCTCGTTCCTCCTGCCGGAACTTTGACCTGCACAGCCTAGCACCCGTGGTGTCTCTCAATTCCAAAATCCATCTCCACCCAGTGAGACTCTGGGCTCAACTGAGTTCCCCATCTGGGCTGCAGCCCAGAACCTGTCTCTGTGAAGGGACCTAGGTAGCTATAGGGTGTACCTTACTTGTTTCCCTCTTTCCCAGGACCAAAGTCCTCCACGGCCTGATGTCCACTATGGGAAAACCACTGTGTCATCTGGAGTGGGTCCTTTCTGTGTTAGGCTTTGCTGCCATTATTTCCTGAACTCTTTTTTTTTTTTTTTTTTTGTGGTACTGGGGGTTGAACCCAGGGCCTCGCACTTGCATGCTTTGCAAGTGCTGGACCACTGAGCTGCACCCCCAATCCATGTTTTTTTTTTTTTACTTTTTAAGACAGGGTCTCACTAAGTTACACAGACTGCCTCTGGCCTTGAACTTGTGATCCTCCTGCCTCTGCCTCCCAAGCCGCTGGGATTACAGACGTGCGCCACCGTGCCCGGCTTTATTTCCTGAAATCTTCACAACAGTCTATAAGTCAGATTACTTCAAAAATGAGGAAACAGACAGCCCAGGTAACTTCCCCAGAGTTGGACAGCTACCAAGATCTTTGGTCGCATCTCTGACTCTATGAACACTATCCAGCCTGGTCAAGGTTCCTGAGGCTCGGAGGTGGGGGCTCTGAGAGCATCTGGCCTCCAGAGGTGAGGCTTTGCATCCTGGATCCAGGCTCCTTCAGTTGCAGGATGCGTCTCCTGCAGCTGCTGGGCCCCCAGCTCCAGGGCTCATTGCTTTGTGCTCACAGCATGGGAGGGGCTGCTTGGTCTGCATTTATATTCACCGTCATGGCTGCCCACGGGGCACACTGGCGCAGCACGTGGCATCTGCAGCATATTTGCTCTGTGGAGCCGGTTGAAGTTTTAATGCCCAGGCTGTGCCTTAATAATCTTCATGGAGATTGCTGAGCAGTGCACGGGGGGGCGGGGAGCAGGCTCAACTCAGGCCATCAGCAGGAGACCAGCCCAGGCTGTTAGTGCGAGGTCTGTCCAGTGGCTATTTCTCCCGCCGGACTTTTGTCTCATGACTCCCTTTCCCCCACTTTGACATTACTTTCTAAAAAATTTCAAACACATGTAGTGGAACTGTTTTTTGATATAAACATTTGAAGTGTTTTTCTCGTGTCTAAGTTTTGTAGAAAATTTAAAGAACAGGACAGGAATAAAAATCACCCCTTGTTGTTGTTGTTAGGTGCTGTTGAGTCGGTATCCAACTCATAGTGACCCTCATAGGGTTTTCAATGGCTGACTGTTTTGGGATTGCCTTGGGAGTGGATTGCCAGGTCCTTCTCCCATTTTTGCCGTGCTGGGAATTGAACTCGGGTCCTCAGAGACTGCAGCGCAGCATTCTACCAACTGAGCTAAATCCCAGCCCAAAATCACCCCTAAACCATCAAAAAAAAAAAAAAAAAAAAAAAAAAAAATTTCAAACATACAGGAAAAGCAGAGGGATCAAACCCTCACAGACCTAGCACCTGGATTGAACAACTGTGCCTCCTTTTTTATCTAAAAGTAAATGACAACACAATGAGAGTTTACTTCTCAATAGTCCAGCACGCACCTGTGAAATAGAAGGCCAATTTCTACCTAATCATAAGGATAGGATTATTGTTGTTGTTGTTGTTGTTAGGTGCTGTCGAATCGAGTCTGACTCATAGTGACCCTCATAGGGTTTTCAATGACTGACTGTTTCGGGATTGCCTTGGGAGTGAGTGGGTTGCCACATCCTTCTCCCATTTTGCGGTGCTGGGAATCGAACTCAGGACCTCAGAGACTGCAGAGCAGCGCTCTACCAACTGAGCTAAATCCCAGCCCAATAGGATTATTACCCTTAGCAAAATAAATAAGAAGGTAATATCATCTAATGCCAGTCCATACTTCAAATCCCTTCTAGTCCATAATGTCTTTTAGAATTGAATCATTAGGCATTGTATTCAATTAAGGCCCACACAGTGCCTTTGTTTTTCGGTTTATTTCCTTCAGTGCTGGGGATCCAACCCAGGGCCTCCTGCAGGCCAGGCAAGTGTTCTACCGCTAAGCTACCTCCTGAGCTGCCACATAGCACATTTGAACCTTATTTCTTTTGTTGTTTAAAATCTAGAATACTTCTTCCCTACCCATACCCTGTTCAATAATATGCACTTATCCAAGAGACCAGACCAGTGTCTGATGGGAAATCCTACCTCCTAGCTTAGTCTGACTGTATGCGCTCTGGCATCTTTTCTTTCTCAATCTCCTCTATGTCTATAAACTGGTAGCTTGGCCTACAGTCAGGATCATACATGTTGGTGCTGGGTGACATCATGCCTTGTCACCACCGCCTGCTCATCCAGTGCGATGCCCAGATCTGCCACTGAGACAAAGGGGCAGCAGCCAGACGTCTTGCTGCAAGACCACGTTCCTCCCCTTTCAACTGATGAGCAATCTGTGCACAAGCCCCTTTCTGTGCATAGCGTCTTCACATCCCTGCCCCTTCTCATCTGCCCTCCCAACATGGCCCCACTGGCTCATGGTGCCTGCTGGGCCCTGCCCTAAGCAACACTTTCGCTAAATTTACTTCTTCGTTTGCATGGTGAATAGGCAAAACAATTTCAAATTTATAAAACTGTCAAGATTTAAAATTGTAGTGTTGTGATATTAAGGACTGAGTCTGCCATACCTTGGTGGTGGGGCGCTTGTCTGCACTCCCACTGATGCTTGGGACCTCGCCACTGGGAGTCCCAGCATTCCTGGGTGGTCTGCACCCTGGCTTGCTGCCCTGTAATTCATAAGCTAGGGACCGGCTCCCTGTCAGGTCCCTGGAGTCCTGGGGGCTGTGGCCAGTGGGCACAGGTGCTTTGCCCAAGCAGGTGTGGCTGAGACCTGTGGCCCAATCATGTCAACCCAGGAGTTCAAAATGCCAACTGCCACAACCCTTGGGGCTCCTGGAATCAGAGAGGGGATCAGTCCTGAGGTCATGCAACCAGGGGGCAAGGAGCCAAAAACACAGTCTCAAGTTAGAGCTGCAAGATGAGTTCACTGCCTGCACTGGTCAAGAGATACTCAGGAATCTTCTCAGAGCTTCAGGGACTGTGGCCATGTGTACAACCTCTCAGCCAAGCCTGGGCACGCATTATAATGTTGTCATTGTTGTTAGGTGCCGTGGAGTTGGTGTCCAACTCCTAGTGACTCTACGTACAACAGGTGAAACAGCTTCTCTGCTATTCATAGGATTTTCAGTGGCTGATTGTTTTTTTTGGGAGTGGGTTGCTGGGTCTGTCTCCCAAGCCTACAGCACCTGGTGTTCCCTAGCGGTCTCCCTTCCAAGAACTAACCAGGCCCAACCCTGCTTAGCTTTGGAGATCTGATGGGATTGGACACCAGCGTGGTAGGGCTATAGGCACACATTACAACAGCAGGACAAAAATCACATTGTCTCAAACATATTCCATGGGCTGCTTGGAGTTTGAAAATTTTGATTTATGAATATATTTATATGATATTCCTATCAAAGTGTAGAAATCCTGGGCCAGTCATTTGCATATTCAGTGCATGATTTTTCTGAGAGTGGTGGCAGCTGACCTAGAAATGTGTACCACGAGGCTATAGAACAAAGAACCTGGAAGGTCAGCCATGGGCCAGGCCAGCCATAGGTACGTGGTTTACACTCAGCTGCAACTTCTGTGATCTTCTGGATACTCCACCACGTGGGCAGTAGTGGCCCTGATTTATATGGAGGAATATCAGAACCCTAAGGCTTACAACGGCCTGCAGCCATACCACTGTGGCGACTGATCCTGTCAGATCTCAGAAGCTAAGCAGGGTCGGGCCTGGTTAGTACTTGGATGGGAGGCCGCCTGGGAACACCAGGTGCTGTAATCTTGGGAGAAGGACCTGAAAACCCACTCCTCATAAATAATCAGCCATTGACAACCCAATGGATAGCAAGGAAGCATTGACAATAGTGTTTCATCTATTGCAGGTAGGGTCACTATGAGTCGAACACTGACTCAAGGGCAGCGAACTACAACAACAACAACAACAACAACAACAACAACAACAACAACGCTTAGAATGGCCAACAGCAAGGAGCAGAATAGTCACACAGCTGTCCCAGCAAGGCAGGCCTCCCAGGTCTATGCGGTTCTCAAGCCCCCGGGCTTTCCCTGAAGGCCATTTCCAAGGTGTAATGTCATGAACAGAAATGAAATGGGGCATAGAAGAGACGGTACGTGTCACTGACATCTGTTTTCCTGGTTTCCTTTGCAGAGTTCCCCATTCCTAGCAAGCCCTCCACCCCAGGGCCCTTGCTCACACACTTCTTCCTCGAGTTTGCCTAGCCGGTTTCTGCTTATCCTTGAAGTCTGGCCTAACAGTTTCCTAGGGAAGCCTCTCCTGACCCAGAGCAGGTCACACCACCAGGCCATTTGTCTCCCGCACCTCTAATCTCTCCTGGTGAGCACTTTCACAGCTGCTTCCCCTGGGAGGAGGCTGAGTCACCACCGGGCCCCACCCACAGGCCCTGAGCCCTGAGGTTTCTGATTTCCACAGAAAGCTTTAAGGGCCAGAGCAAGTCCTTGTGGATGTGAGCCCAGGCTGCTTCCCTCTGTCAGTTTAAGTTCCTTATCAGGAAAATGAGGTCTGCGACTTTCTATGAATCTGTGGTTGAATTGCTAGAGCTCTCAGGCTACACATTATCTTCTTGAACACAGCATGTTGCCTCTCACCTAGAAACAGGAAAAACTCCTGGCTCATTCTGAATTGTTTACTTAAGTGGTACTGTGGTTGGGATGCCAAGCCCAGCCTGGTTCAGGGTGGTCCCAGGGGCAGATGGTGGCCCACCCGGCCTTCCCAGGCCTTCTAGGGCCTTCTAGGGCTGCAGCTGCCATCCAGCCTCTACTCCGTGGGGGTTTCGCCCATTTTACCTTCTTTATTATTGCTTCCTGGGGGCCTGAAAAAGAGGACACCCCAATAATACACACGAAGCCACATTTCCTCCATCCAATGGGCTGCTTCATTCTGAGGCCACATCCCTCCTCCTTCTCTTGGTTTAAACTTTTTGTTGAATCACAGGGAAAATAAATCAGTGTGCCTGTTGTCTTGCCTTTTTTCTCGGGGAAATCTGAAGCCCTGCACTTTCACCGGCAATGGGAACCCCAAGAGTCTTTTGAGAGAGTCGTCCTATGGGGTGGAGACCGAGTTTCTGGGAGGTCAGGCTGCTGCTCTAAGACTGACTCTGGCTCCCTTCTCCCCTGCCAACACTTCTCTCCACTTCCTCTTTTCCTGAGCTAGACCTTTCTGCTGGCCCAGGGGCCCGAGGTCTCTGGTCCGCCTGCCTCTTCCTCCCGTTCTCTCTGGGTAGCTACACTGGGTGAACGAACACTCAGGCCGGGCAGCGCTGTCTGGCCCCAGCCCTTTTGGAGGGCCTCGGCTCTTCCACCCGCCAGCCAGCTGGCACTCTTGGCCCGACTAGACTAGCGAGCTCAGGCACTGGGCAGGTGGGCGCACCCTCCTGTCTGTCCCATGACTGCCCCAGGTGCTCTGGAAGGCTCCACCTGGGGTCCCTCGTCGTTCTGTTTCTGGGTTGTCCACCAAGGAGGAACCTGGGCTGGGGTCACCGCACCTTGCAGAAATACCGCAGAGTCCCCCACTCCTGGGGACGGAGCCCTCTTGCCGTGGGAGATCCAGGCCCGAGGACTCCAGGGCTGCAGGGGGCTGCTCGGGGCCTGGGCGGGCGGGCGCCCGCGGCCGTCCCGCCTCTCGCCGGCGCTCCCGGCCTTTCCCATCCGGCCGCGACGCTCCGCCCGCCCCGTCCCACATGACACCGCCTCCGCCGCAAACTTTTTCCTCCCCATCCTGTGGCGGCTAGGGAGGAATGGAAGATGGCGGCCTAGGCGCGGAGTTCCCGGCGGCACCATGACGCGCTGGGTGCCCACCAAGAGGGAGGAGAAGTACGGCGTGGGTGAGCAGCGCCCGCGCCCCTGGCGGCTCCCCGGGCGGCGGGCGGCGGGGGCGCCGCGGCCAGGCCCTGGCGGTGGTGGCGGGGGGGACGCGCGGCCCCGAGGGCGCCCCACCCGGCGCCCTGCGCCCCCGGCCCCCGCGCGCGCCGTCGGTGCTGCCGGGCTTGCGGGGGCCGCGGGCTGCATTGTTCGCTGCTCTTTCGCCTCTTGGGCGAACTTGTGATCGGCGCCCGCGCTCCGCGCACACTTTCGGGCTGCGGCGCCCCAAACTTCGCGTTCTGCCCCAAGTACCGGGCTGCGGAGGGGGGGGGGCGGCCGCCCCCTTGGAAGGGGCTGCCCTGCACGGTGGGGGCCGCGGGCTTCCTGATCGGCTGGGGAGGCCGGGGAGCCGGGGGCGCCCCGCTTCTCCGGGTCGTTTCCTGCGGTGGCGGAGGGAGTCGGATTGCAAGTTGCAAGTTTACGTTTCACTGGAGCACACATTCCAGAGACAGAGGCCTGCCCTGGCTGCCGCGCGCCCCCCCCCCCCCCCCCCCGCACCTCTCCAGGCTTCGCTTGGGGGGCCCCAGAGCCGGTGCCATCTCGCCTCTCCCAACTTGCCCCGGCGCCTGTCAGGTCTGTTTTGGCCCCGCGGTTCTCTAGGACCCTTGGATCTTTCCGGGTGCTTTCCATTCTCACTTGCTTCGACTTGCTCCACAAGTCGGAAGGAGGCACTGATCATCCGCTTCACCTGGTCTGACTTTTTCTCAGTTTGCCTCCCGCTGCCCCCAGGTGTTGACCTCTGGGACACCTCCTTGCCAGCAGCTTTATTCTAGGGACGACTTGGCCAGCTCCTTTGCTGGCCCGGTTCACGTCCTGGCCCTCTGACTTTTGAGAACTTCCTGGCTGCCCTGGGCCCTTTCTGTGAACTCCAGGCATTTATTTCTGCTAGGGGGGTGATCATAGCCATGGGAACAGCCCTGGGAAAGCCTAGGGCCCTCCTCGGGGCCTACACTCACCTTTTAATGCACTTGTGGCTTGGAGGTACCTCTTTGCTTCAGGCACTCTGTGGCCAAGCTTCCTCCCACTTTGCAGGTGAGGAAACGGAGGCACAGACGTTCCCGCAGGCCCGCGGCAGAGCTGGGCTTTCCGATCACGGGTGGCCTGTGTAACCAGTGCACCTCCCCCTGGGTTCGGCATGGAGCACGTGCTGATAGAAATGGCCTGTCCCTCTGCATCTAGGGGAAGGAGGCTTGGGGTGGAGACCAACCATGGAGAGGGCTTCAGGGTGTGCGGATGGCAGAGGTCCGTCCCTGTTGTGGGAGCCTCCTGGGGGACCGTGCCAAGGAGAGCGAGCTCAGGACTGCCTGCAGGGAACAGAGGGGAGAGATGGAGGGGGAGCTGACGCAGGTGGAGACGGGCAGCATCCTGAGCACCTGGCGAGGAAGCAGGGAGCCACATTAGCTACACCCGATGAGGCCTTGCTCACCTGGATCCTGTGCAGTGGGGATTGTGGTTGCTGTCACTTAAGGAGGCCCGTGCTTCCGCCACTACGCAGTACTATGCAGCACTACGCTTACGCAGCACATCCTGGATTTGAACCCACTGCTGGGCGTTCACACTTGCTGTGGGCCAGCTGCCACCATCCTCTGCCCACTGGATGGGGTAGGTGAGGCTCCTTGTTGGATCACTGTATTTTGAGTGTGGCTTTGATACTCTCTGTTGGCTCCTGCAGTGACCTGGTTGGTGTCGGTTACTATCCGGTAGTGTGGCTTGACCATCTAGAGCGCCCCAAGGTAGCATTCACAGACAGGGCAGACAGAGCCTCTCCAGTATGGCGATAAGAGGCCTGCCATGGGCCAGCGCATGGCCAAGACCTTCCCAGTTAGCCTTCCTGAAGCTTTTCCATCCCTTGTGGTTGTGATTCTAACATCACACTTCTTGCCAATGCTTTGGTGCTGAGAAAACTCTGTGTTGGAAATTTCCTAAAAGAGAAATGTGTAAGAGATGGCTTTGTCAGGAAATTCTACCAGAGATTGGAATTACTGTCTGGTGGTGGAGAAGGTGGCCTTGGGTTTCGCTTTTCC
>VMDO01040155.1:0-12138 GCA_007922755.1 Pedetes capensis | reverse complement strand
CTGAAAATACCATGGCATGAGTCAGACGCACCTTCGTCTTCAATGTGACATCTTTGCTTTTCAATACTCTAAAGAGGTCTTTTGCCACAGCTTTTCCTAGAGCAATGCGTCTTTGGATTTCTTGACTGCTGCTTCCACGGGTGTTGATTATAGAGCCAAGCAAAGTAAAATCTTGGACAACCTCAATCTTTTCTCCATTCAATGTGAAGTTGCATGCTGACCCAGTCATAAGGATTTTTGTTTTGTTGATGTTTAGTCGCAACCCATATTGAAGGTTATGATCTTTGATCTTCATCAGTAAATGTTTTAAATCCTCTTCACTTTCAGCAAGGAGAGTTGTGTCATCTGCATAACGCAGGTTGTTAATGATTCTTCCTCCAATCTCGATGCCGCGTTCTTCCTCATAAAGTCTGGCTTCTCGGATTATTTGCTCAGCGTACAAATTGAAGAGATAGGGTGAAAGTATATAGCCCTGACACACACCTTTCTCAACTTTAAACCACTCAATGTTTCCTTGTTCTATTCGAACAACTGCCTCCTGGTTCATGTACAGATTTCTCATGAGCACAATTAGGTGTTCTGGTATTCCCATTTTCCGAAGTGTTATCCATAATTTGTTGTGATCCACACAATCAAATGATTTTGTGTAGTCATTAAGGAGGTTTAATTGATTCTCTCATAAAATATTCAAAATTTCCTTATGGTGCAAACGTTCAAGTGTTTTCTTCTCAATTTGGACATCATATTTATTTAATTAGGATTGCAATTAAGTCATCAAATGGTTTTGGATAATGTGAACATTTTAATGCTTTGTTGTTGTTGATAGGTGCTATTGAGAAGGTGGCTCACTCATAGCAGTCCTACGTACAACAGGTGAAACAGAATTGTTACTGCTCCTCTGCTACTCAAAGGGTTCTCCATGGCTGTTGTATTTTGGGGAACAGGTTGACAAGTCCTTCTCCCAAACCTGATGAACATGGTGTTCCCAGGTCACCCATCCAAGTCATAATGAGGCCCAAACCTGCACCATAGTGGTATGGCTACAGCCTAATTCTTAGCAGGCATTGTTAGTATCTATCGTGTTAACCTTGATAGCGGATGCTATTGAGTACTAACATCTCTGTAATATTAATTAAAGTGTTTATATTCTTTTTTTTCTTTCTTTCTTTCTTTTTATGATGATGATTATTATTTTTTTTTTGGTAGTGGGGGTTGAACCCAAGGCTTTGCAATTGCTGGACCACTGAGCTGCCACCTCCAACCCATGTTTGTTCACTTTTGAAACAGGGTCTTGTGAAGTCATGCAGACAGCCTCAGGTCTAGAACTTGCGATCCTCCTGCCTCCACCTCCTGGGATGCTGGGATTATAGGCAGGCACCACCTTGCTGAGCTCCACAGTTCTTATATACCTTCATAAAAATTTCTGTTACTACCCAAGTAGCCAATTTTTCTCAGTTCTTCTACTGTAATACACAAATTCTCAACCTACACTTCAATGATATTGAGTTTGTATTAAAAAGCCTTGCCAATTGATTATTTATTTTATCTTTATTTGGGTTCTGTCCTACTTTATTGGTTGTATTACCTGTCCACATTTCCCCTTGAATTTTATAGGTGATCAATGTGGTCTTTGGGAAGAACCAGTTGCTTGATTCCTCCTTTCCATTCTTTTTGCTGGATCTTTTATTGTACACTTAAATAGATTAGGAATACTGAATAGTAAATAATTCCAGTATTACATAATTTTAATGATCCCAATATATTGAAAATCTACCTAAGCCCGTGATTGTGTGAGCATCTTCATCCAACATCACACAAAAGTGAACATGCTGCATGGATAATGGGCTTCAGCTACTCTTAATGTCCCATCCAGGATGTGTCGGGGATTATCTGCCTGTGCAGAGGAGCCCTGGATGGAGAATAGACTTCTTCCTGTACTGACAACATGCCCATATTTGTGCCTCAGGAGTTTTATACGATTTTATGAAAATATTTTTATCTGTTTTAAATTTCATCCCACTATAATTGACACACTTAAATTCTAACAATCTGGGGCATAGTTGTGATATACATTATTTCTTTTTTTAATCAGAAATATTTAATGTACACTTTAAGGTGATTCATTCTAACATGCTTTTCATTGTGACATTTCCATATATGCATTTTGATGTACATTATTCATATAGGTTCCCCCTTACCCTCTTGTATGCTTCCCCCCACACTCCCCATCTAAGTCTTCTCTATCATTTACTTGGTAATATTTTTCTATATGTCCTTGGGTTCCAGTTCTGTTTAAGATAGCAACTTTTCCTGTAGTGAATTTTGTTTTTATCTTGTCAGAACAATTGCATTCATTTCCTAGACCATTTATATTGACACAATTCTTAGCTTTTTTTTTCATTTTATTTTGATCTAACCTTTGAGTAGGCTATCTCTTTCTTATAATTTTGCTTCAGCTCCCACATATGAGTGAGAACATGTGGTGTTTCTTTTTCTCAGCTTGTGTTCTTTCACTTAAAGTAATTTTCTCTAATTCCATCCATTTTGCTGCAAATTACCTTATTTCACTTTTCTTAATTGCTGAGTAGTATTCCATTGTGTATTATTACTTACCTGAGTCATGGCAGGATCATACCAAGGTATTTAACATTGCCTACCATTCACTTCACATGCTGCTCAATATTGATGGACTCTAGGAGAATCATTGTCTAACTTATTTGAGATACAATGATAATGATGTGTCTATCACCTAATTTTACGTGTTCAACTAAAAATATAAGGTGGCACTTTTAATAAAGCTCAGGGATAGAGTATATACCTAATACACATGAAGCCATAGATTTAATGGTCAGAACTAGAGAAGTGAAACAAAGGGATACTGAATTTTATCAAATCCAATGGATATATTCTAACTAGCATGCTAGTAATTTCCCCTAAAGGAAAAAAGGAACACTAAATATGTGGATTTCAAAAGATTACGTAAGTGTCACTATTCTGCCAATGAGGATAATTTCTTCAAACTTTTATTTTGCATTTCTTGCAATCTCATGTTAACTTAATAAATAAAATTCTTTTTCATGCCAGACACGATGGCATGATGTGTGATTATATATGTATATGTGTGCATTCATACACATATATAAACATATATACATATATGCCCACATATATATATATACACATATATGTATGTGTTTATATGTTTATATTTATATGTATATATATTATGTTTATATTCTATGTGGATATGTTTATATTTATATGTATCTATATTAGTTTATATTATTTGTGGTATTTGTTGAATAATTTCCTACTGCAGTGAAGGTCTACTTTGTGGTTTTAAAAGCTACTAATTTAAATCCATTTCAACTCTCTCTATATGTTTAGGAGTGTTTTTTTAATCATTGTGTTGAAAGCATCCAATGGTTTATTTGAATTTTCTCTCTTTGTCTATATTTGGGTTCAGTCAGACTCTTGGTATTTTTCATGTAAAATTTTCCTTGGGGATAAAAGCCATGCTTTTCTAATTGCATCTTTCACTTTGTTAATGGTATTTCATTAACTAATACTGTGTTTGTGTTTCTAAATACTTTTTATCAGACTTTTAGTTCAACATCTATATTCTATACAAAGAAGCAAATTTTGTTATTATTTTTCTTTAAGACATATTGGACAACTTTTTGAAAGTTTAGTCTGATTTATTCATCAGTCCCTACTCCCAAATTGTTTAATAATACTTTTATCCAACTTTCTCTTTGTTTGCAATTACAATCTAATTCATATGCTTAGATTCCACCTTTTTATATATTATTGAAAATATCTAATACTCAGGTATTTTATCTGAACAGAAATTTTCACTTATTTCATTGTTCTTCTACCTGGATATCGTGGCTCCTTGGCAGTGTTTTCTAAATATGGCATGGTTTTTTTTGGACTGGCGTCAAGCCCACGCCCTCACACTTGCATGCTCTGCAAGTGCTGGACCACTGAGCTGCACCCTCACCCCATTTTTTTACTTTTTGAAACAGGGTCTCACTAAGTTACACAGACTTCCTCTGATCTCGAATTTGCAATCCTCCTTATATTGGCAAGATTTGAATGTATTAATAAGAATAAGAATGATATATTGTTTTCAAAACCATTCACAAGAAAAAAATTATTTATGTATTTATTTTTATTTTTTTGTCATACTGGCGGTTGGACGCAGGGCCTAGGCTTGCATGCTCTGCAAGTGCTGGATCATTGAGCTGTACCCCCAGCCCATTTCTTACTTTTTGAAACAGGGTCTCACTAAGTTACACAGACTGCCTCTGGCCTCTAACTTTTAATCGTCTTGCCTTTTCCTCCCGAGCTGCTAAACGACACAATTTTAAGGAAACCCACATTTCTGTATGTAACAGCTTGATTCACAAGAACAGTAAACTTCATATGTTCAGTACATACTAAGGGACACTAGTGTTCTGTCATTAAAGTTCACTCTAAATTCTTCCATAGAAGAACGAACTTTTGGCAGAGATAATGTGAACTAATTCAGGGATCAACTTAATGAAAACATGTCCTTATTATCTTCAGTTTTCATATAACCACACATCGTAAATTCAATCTCTTGAATAACAGTGTTTATTTTTCAAAGTTGTGAAGGTGGCTAATTCCAATTGCAAAGCATATTATAACTTGAAATCTTGTCAAGGCCAGTTTCCTACTCTTTTACAGTTATGCTTTTGATGTGTCCACTCATAGCAAAAATAAAGAAAGCTCTCTCTGAGCTGTCATGAGGACACTAATCTCATTCAAGAGAGTCATTTACATGCCATCACATAATTTGAACCATCAAGAAATGACACTGGTAAAAATTCCAACCCCACAGGCATAATGTTTCAAAATTTTAATTTGTGGAGACATGGATATTCAATTAACAGAAGTCACTGCTTTGAGCTTGAAGATGATTGGCGTGGCAGTCCTCCACTTAAGAATTCTTCTGCTTTCTCTTTAGGTTTCAAGTGAGAAACTACCAGTTAGTCCTGGCCTTGTATTTTGCCCTTGAAGAGATCAACAGTAGCCCGTATCTTTTACCCAATATATCTTTGGGATTAGATATCTACAACATCGTGGGCACTGAAAAGAGTTCATTAAAAAGATGCTTCACTTTTTTATCAGGGATAATGAATTCCATACCTAATTTCAACTGCAGAAGAGATAGCAAGTTTGTGGCAGCACTGACAGGACCATCATGGGAAATACCTACAGAAATCGGAACACTTTTGGAGCTCTATAAATTTCCACAGGTGATTATGGGTGGAATGGAGAGAGGTGAAGTCACATCTCCTTTAGGGCCACTCTCAGGAGCCTGAAGAGGCACAAAGGAGGAGGTTGGGTTCCAAAATTTCAGAAAGTCAGCAATCTGAAATGGTAACTGCACAGACTCTGAGAAAGGAATCCACATTTCCTCTGGAAAAGAAAAGAAGAAGACAAAGCACAGCAAGGGAATTTCTTAGAAATTCAAGTCAGACCAATACTATCCTAGAAATCAGTCATGATATGGGGGGATGAGCTTAAAACTAGGGTGAGAAAATCTAAAATCCTATTACTTCTACCTATTACTTTGTAAATTTCATGACTGGCATTGAAAGCTTCTTCCTGATTTTCTTCCTGAGTTCTCTTTTTCTTTTGTAGCTCACATTTGGACCTTTGGATCCTATTCTGAGTGATCAGGACCAGTTTCCCTCTCTCTATCAGGTGGCGCCAAAGGACACATCTCTTGCCCATGGCATTGTCTCCTTGCTGCTTCATTTCCACTGGAATTGGGTGGGGCTGGTCATCCCAGAAGATCTTATTGGGATTCAGAGTGTCTTAGATTTGAGACATGAGATGGAAAGGAACAGAGTCTGTGTAGAATTTGTCCAAACAATTCCAGACAGCATGAAATATTATGACAAAATTCGGTATGATTATTTTCAAACATTCAAATTTTCATCAAATGTCATCATCACTTATGGAGACACTGTTTATCTAGGTGGGTTCATGAAGCTGCTTAGGAGAACTTTACTTACAGGGAAAGTTTGGGTCATGAACACACATTTGACGTCTATGATCAACTGGGAACATTGTATTATTGACTCATTCCATGGGACTCTCATTTTTTCTCAACACCATGAGGAAATATCTAGTTACAGAAAGTTTGTTCAGACAGTTACTCCTTCGAAGTATCCAGGTGATCTTTACCTTAAAATGATATGGGTCTATTTTTTTAATTGTTCATTTACTAAATCTCATTGTACCACATTGAAGAACTGTCTCCCCAATGCTTCCTTAGAATTGTTGCCTGCACATATTTTTGACATGACCATGAGTGAATATAATTACCACATATACAATGCAGTGTATGCTGTGGCCCACAGCCTTCATGAGTTGCTTCTTCATGAAGTAGAACAACAACCAGGAAGAGCTGAAGAAGGGCCAGTGTTTTCACCTTGGCAGGTAAGGTCTCTTCGTGGGATGCAGTAACCCCTGGGGTGATGTTCCAAAGTGATTCCAAAGCAGCTCAAACTCCTCAGTTCATGGTTATTTCCCCGTAAAATAAACAACTTATAGCATCATTCTAGTACATGCATGAATGATTTGAAAAAGAAATCTAAAAGGAGAAGAAATCCAACCCAGGAGGAAATACGTTTTCATCTCACATCAACTATTTGTGCCTCAAATTACCCAATACCCTGCCTACCTAATAATTTCCCATTAAAAATTTAAATGTCTCTCTTAAATTTCTTAAATTAAAAGAAACAAATGATTCCTTTAATGTTAATTGCTGCTGTTGACTATAATGGTTAATTTAGGAGAATGATCTCAAGTAATTCCAGTATGGATATTAACAGACTCAATACATGAATCCACTTGAGTTTCCTTCACAAAACAATCATGGGTGGTGGGATTTGATAGATGGGTGACATTTGTCTGAATCCCATAATCATGGTTATTTAGTTGTGCATGGCTGTTTTCTCTGGAACCTGAGTGTCCATATAGAAACATGAAGCCATATTAGCACTTTATAGGCATTCATTTGTTGCACTGTATGTTGTTGTTAAAGTTTTATGATGAAGCAGAAATTTGAGAGAAGGAAGGGTTTTCTCTAATTCAGATTTGTTGTAATAAATATGGACTTATTAATCTTACAATGGTATTTCTCTTTTAGTTGCATCTGGTTATGAAGAACATCAAATTTCTCAACCCTGTTGGAGAAGAGGTGAGCTTGGATGAGAAAAGAAAATGTGACGTAGAATATGACATTCTCAACTACTGGAAGTCTCCAGATGGTCTTGGGCTTAAGGTGAAAGTGGGACAGTTTTCTCCACATGGTTTGCTTGGCTCTCATTTCTCTTTATTGGAGCAAAAGATACAATGGGCCACAGGAATCACAGAGGTGCGTTGGATCTATTAATACTGCTTTGAACTTCATGTAAATAACCAGCATACTTTTTTGAATCTTGTGATATCTGTGTGCTCACTTATGGGGAATCAATGCACATTTAAATCTTTTCAGTTTGTAGAAGGTTTTTATTCAGAATCTGATGTAGATTGAATTAGAATATGTTGGTTTACAAATATGTGTTTCAATGTCCTTGTGTTATACAACATGTAATGTCAGTGGCATCTGCATTAAACAAAATACTGCCGTTGTGAGAAAATATCTGACACAATCATCTTGTAAGGAGAAATTTGTATTTTCACCAAGAATTATAGAGGAGTCAGTGCATAGAATGCTGCATTTTGTTGGGTGAAGAGGCCCTGTGGTGGAGTGGGTGGGATAGGATGCTCCTGGTATCATGAAAGCAAGGTAAGAACAGAGAGACAGGTTTGAGCCAGATCCCAGTATCCCACAAATGACATGTCACCAAGGACCTAACTTTCTCCATGAGATTACATGTTCATGGTTCCACCACTTCCTAGTAGCATCCAGACTCGGACCTAGCCTTCAATACAGGGACTTCACGGGAACATGTTAGATCCAAACTCTAACAACAGCCAATACATGAGCTGTGTTCATGGATAACAAGTCAATTTATTAAGGATCCAATTCTCTTCAACAGGGAAACTATCAGAGTAATAGGTAAAAGTTTGAAAACTAACCACCTATTATCTGACTCTACTCAGACTCCTCGTTCTGTATGCAGTAAGAGCTGTGCTCCTGGTTTCAAGAAATCTCCAAAGGAGGGAAAGGCTATCTGCTGTTTTGATTGCATCCTTTGTGCAGAGAATGAAGTTTCTAATGCAACAGGTGTGTGTGTCTAATAGAGAAAACACCTTTCTCTCCTTTAGAGACTACAGTCAATTCAAGAAAAAAGATGGATCTTCAAGGGGACTGTGAAGGCAAACTTGTTCTTTCTTTCCATTAGAAGTTAAATTGTGTAATTCATAATCACTCATGCCAATGGAGAGGAACTAAATATTTAATTTAATTTTCTGGATCCAATGCAGACTTTCCCGTTACATTAAGCCCATTTTACCACTGAACAGTTACATAAGATATATCTCCCTTGTGAAATTCAACACAGTAAAAGCCAGCACCTCAATTTCTTTAAAGTACATGTACATCACTTTGGAGAAGTGGCTCTATCACAGCCTGAATGTCACAGTGTGTAGTAGTATTCTTACACAAGGTATTCAGGAGAGTGCTTACTCCGAGAAATAAGCATACTACCTGTGTAGAGAATTCTTATTGCACAATGCATCCTCTGTGGGTACCTCCTCTCTTCCACCTCCAGGTGAGAATGAGAGACCCATGTAATGATACAGTTTCGAGGTAGTATCACTGGGTTTCAGGATGCACTAAAAGAGACATGTTTGCATCAGGCAGTGGAATATCTATATTTAGGGATGGTGATCATGACCTTCACTCTGTGAAGAAGAATTTTAATGTATCAATAGTCAAATTTTGTTAATATATTTAAAAGGACAGTTAGTTTCTAAGAATTTTTGTGGTGACCGTCTTCATTTGTGACATTTTATTAGAGTGTTTCAACACATACTAATGAAATATATCAGTGGGGCTGCATGTGACAATTCCATGCATAAACAACAGTGCACTGGTTGTGTCCACATGTGCATATACTTTTACACTGCCTCTCTCCTGCCTTTTTGCCCCACTTTCTCCAATCTGTATCCCTGTTCCTTATTGTCTCTCTTTCATTTTCAAGTCATCTTTTTCTTCAGAATCCACACAGAAGAAATCATGTGACACTTACATTTGTGTCTATGGCTTGTTTTGATTTCAATAATGTCAACAAACTTTATCCTTTTCCTAGAAAAAACAGAATCTCATTTTTGTTGTAGCTAAGTAACACTCCATTTTGTATATGCACCGTAATTTTGTTGTTTCATTCTGGAACTGATGAGCATCAGGTCCAAGTTTAACTTTCCTATTATGAATGTTGTTTCTGTAAGCATAATATGCAGGAAACACTTTTGTAAGCTGACTACATTTTGTGTGTATTTTTGGTAGGTGCATTTGAATCCATTCCAACTAATAGTAGCTCTATTACCACAGAATGGAACGTTATCCAATACCGTAAAACAATGCTTGCAATCATTTCGTATTTGAGTCCATTGTTGCAGCAAGTTTGTTTGTTAACATTTCGACACATTTTGAGTTGTACCACATTAGCCAATAGAATTCCCAGGAGCTTTACTCCATTTCATGCAAGGAAGTTGAATCCATTTTGGGGTGGCACAATTTCCAATCTTTTTCTGAAACGTTTTCCAGTCTGTGGGGTACATTTCCAGTCACTATATTTGACAGTGATTCTCTGCTATTCATGTATTTTTTAATACTGACTTGTATCAGGAGTGAGTTGCTGAGTCCTTCTCCCTAGTCTGCCATGGTGTGGAAGTTCAGCTGAAACTTTTCCAGCCATGGGTGTTCCTGGTGGTACCTCAGATACTGGTACATAGTTTTCAGCCTCTCAGTACCACACCAGTCTCTACAGAATGATAAGCTGATGCACCTGTGTGGGTTCCTATTGATAAAGACCCAATTTTAGGTTTCCTTGATCATATGTCATTTCTGTTTTATGTTTTTTGAGGATCTTTCATACTATTTTGCATAGTGACATTACTAACATACTTTCACATAACAGAGCCTAATCATTCTTTTTTTCTACACATTACCCATCCATACTTCCAATTTTCAGAGTGTCTAGTAAGGTCACGATGCTGGGATTTATCTCAGTTGGAAGAGCACCGCTCTGCAGTCTCTGAGGTCTGGGGTTCTATTCCTACCAACACAAATATTGGAGGAGGAGAGGGCAATCTACTCTCTAGGCAATCACAAAACAATTAGCCATTGAAAATCCTATGAGGGTCACTATGAATGGGACATGACTTGTTGGCCCCTAACAACACCATTAAGATCATTTCCACATTTGCTCAATGAAATACATTATTTTTATTTTTACATGTTTATTTTGAGACAGGGACTACCTCCCAAATACAAGATTGCCTTTTGTTGTTTTATTTGGGTGCTATGAAGAGGGATCCAACTGAAAGAAACCCTAGGTACAACAGAACAAAACTGTACTCATCACTGTGGCATGCACAAGATCTTTTTGTGACTAAGACCAATGTTACAGCCACTGCCTTTCTTATCTTTCTGAGAAGCAAAAGGAGGTCCCATGGGTTTTCCTCCATTCCCATTATTAAGGTGAACTATATGTTGAGGATGCCTTCAGCCATAACACTGTGCCATACTATCCCATCTGATCTTGGAAGCTAAGGAGGGATGAGCCTTGTTAATACTTAGATGGGAGACAGCCTGGAAACATCAGGTGCTGTAGGCTTGGAGAAGGACTGACTCCCCATTTGTAAAAACATTCAGCCACTGAAATCCTTATGAATAGCAGAGAAGTACTAACAATACTGTTTCACCTGTTGTACTACAAAGGGTCACTGTGTGTGAAACACCCACTTGATGGCACCTAACAGCCACAACAAATTCTAAAAGGAACCTACTCTTCCCCACTTATTTCTTTAATGCCTTCCAGCCTGGGAGGCTCATTTTGGGGCACTATAGTTAGTGATTCTCTACTACTCATAGGAGTTTCAATGCATAGTTTTTCCTGGGTTGGGCGTCCAAGTCCTTTTTCCTCTTGTGTCTTAGTCTGGAAACTGAGTCGAAGCTTGGCCACCATGGATGGCTCTGCTGGTGTCTCATACACTAATGTCATATCTTTCAGAATCTGGCAAATATTTGGGGAACAGGTTAGCCTATAACATCTTTCATAACCAGAGATTTTGGCCTCAAAATCATGGTCTTCATGTCTAAGCTGATAAATTCCTAAGATTACAAGTATGAGCAACTAATCCCTACTTGAGTTCAGCATGTATTTCTACATTGAACCTTCTGCCATTTAATAGCTGGGTAAGATATTGTTCTACCTATAGATTATCTCTCTAGTCTATTGATTGTTTGCTTTGAAGATGCTTGTAAATTTGCTGAAATTCAGATTGTCACATCCTTCTTTTGTTTCCTGTGTTTTTTGGGATGTGAGTAAGGGAACTGGTTAATTTCCAATATCTAGGAGTATTTCTACTATGTTCTCCTCTAGTAGTGTTCAAGATTGAGGACGTAAAGGAAGGGTTTTGATCCAGTTTGCATTCTTCTTGCTATGGGGCGAGAGATGGGAGTCTAAGCTCAATCATTCATGTGGACATTAGGGTATTATAACACTGTCTCATGAAGAGAACTTCCTTTCTCCAATGTATACTTGTGGCACATTCTCTACGCTGTTGTGAATGGTGGATGAATTCCACTGAACCCTTCATTCTGTAGCCTTTGTCTACATATCTCTTTTATTCTGATATACTGGTAGTTTTATTTTAGTATGACTCGATACTGTGTTCTGAAATATCTTGATTATTGCTCTATTTACTATGACTATTGGGTGCACTTGGTGCTGATGTATCAGTGTTGATTTGCAATCAGGTCTGACTCATAGCAACCCTGTTTACAATAAAACAAAACACTAGCAAAGACTGTGCCATGCCTGGCACTATCAGGGCTGCCTTCCTATTTGTAGGACTTGCAATGTGGCCTGCTTTGGCATTGTTTTGGGAGTGGGCTGTAAGATCTTTCTACATTTTCCAGTC
>VMDO01040154.1:0-12139 GCA_007922755.1 Pedetes capensis | reverse complement strand
GGGCAGAGTGGTTCCTATTTTATATATGATGATCATTTTCTTGTAAGGTGATATATGAATGGTAATCCAAAGAAAAAGGAAGGAACAGGCTATGTTGCCATCTGAACAGAGAATGTTCTAGGCATGGAAAGCCCTAAACACACCAGAATACCATGCACTACATGTTAGGGATACAGTTGTGTTATCGTTAGGGATAAACAAATGCAGGGATATATGGGAGAATGTGAGTTCTGAGAAGCAGCCAGAAACTCAATCATGGAGGGAGCTCTAAGGAAGAGTATGAATATAAGATTTTATTCAGAATAAAATGAGACATCAAAGGACCAAAGAAAACATGATTCATAAACCAGTAACAGGTAATGATTGGATATATAACAATAAATGCTACTCAATAATCACTATTAACATAAATAGTCTTAACTCACCAATTAAGACACAGAGACTGGCTAAGTAGATGAAAAAACATAAACCATCAATATGTGGCATTCAAGAAACTCACCTAAATCAAAAAGACTGTAATAAACTGAGAGTTAAGGGCTGGAAAACTGTATACCAGGCAGAGGGGAACAAAAAAGGCAAGGGTTGCAATTCTAGTCCCAGATAGATTAAATTTCATTCCAAAACTAATTAACAGAGATAAAGAAGGACACTACATTTTAATAAAAGGAACAATCGATCAGGAACCATTAATGCTCCTAAATATTTATGCCCCAAACACAGGGGCACCTAGCTTTATAAAACAAACTTTATGGAATATAAAGAACTTTACTGGACCATAATCAATAATAATGGGAGACATCAATACCCCACTTTTTAAGAGACAGGTCATGAAAATGAAAAATCAACAGAGAAATGTCAAATCTAATCTCCACCTTAAACCAGTTGGACCTCACAGATATATATAGAATATTTCATCCACATGATGAGGAATACATAGTCCTCTCAGCTTGACATGGAAGGTTTTCTAAGATCATATGCTAGTCCATAAGAACTCCCTCAAAAATATACAAAAAGGTAGAAATTATCCCCTGTTCCTTATCAGATCATAATGGGATAAGATTGGAGCTCAAGAGCAAGAATAATTCCAGAAACTTTAAAAACTCATGGAGACTGAATAATACACTGCTGAATGACCAATGGCTTGTTGATGAAATCAAAATGGAATTTAAAAAATTCCTGCAATCAAATGATGATGAAAACACATCCTACCGAAACATATGGGATACACCAAAGGCAGTTTAAGAGGGAAATTTATAGCATTAAGTGCCTTCATCAATAAAGTAAAGAACAGCCAAACAAATGTCCCAATAATGCATCTTAAAACACTAGAAATCGAACAACAAATCAATCCTAAAAGGAGAATCCAAAAAGAAATTACAAATCAAAGGGAGAAATATCTCAAATAGAATCCAAAGAGATAATTCAAAAAATCAATAAGACTAAGAGCTGGTTCTTTGAAAAGATTAATAAAATAGTCACACCTCTGGTCAACCTTATCAAAAAGAAAAAGGAAAAAAATGAACATAGTACAGATTATGAAAGACAATGGGTCTGTAACCACCGACTTCAAGAAAATACAGAAAATCATCAGGGATTACTATGAGAGACTGTATTTCCAAAAATATGAAAATGCAGAAGAAATGGACAAAGTTATTTACATGTATGACCTACCAAAGCTAACCCTAAAAGATATAACTGAGTTAAACAAGCCCATTACATATACGGAAATAGAAAAGGTAATTAAAATAGAAAAGGTAATTAAAAGTCTCCCAACAAAGAAGAGCTTAGGTCCTGATGGATTCATGGCAGAATTTTACCAAACTTTTAAAGAAGATATAATCCTGTCTTCCTCAAATTATTCCAAAAAATGGAAAAGGAGGGAAAACTCCCAAATTCATTCTATGAAGCTAACATCACCCTGATACCTAAACTAGGAAAAGATTCATTTAAGATAGAAAATTATAGACACATCTCACTTATGCATCTAGATGCAAAAATATTTGATAAAATTCTGGCAAACAGAATACAGCAGCATATGAAAGAGATTATTCACCATAAACAAGTGGGACTTATACTACAGATGCAAAGTTGTTTCAACATATGGAAATCAACTAATGTAATCGAGCATATCAAGAAACTGGCAAACAAAAACCACATGATCATCTCAATCGATGCTGAAAAGGCCTTCGACAAAGTGCAACACCTTTTCATGATAAAAACACTGGAGAAGATAGGTATAACAGGCAAATACCTTAATTTCACAAAAGCTATTTATGACAAACCTACAGCCAACATTATATTAAATGGAGAAAAACTGAAACCATTTCCTCTTAGATCTGGAAGACATCTGGAAGACAAGGATGTCCACTCTCTCCTATTCCATTTAACATAGTAATTGAAGTCCTTGCCAGGGTAATCAGACAAGACAAAGAAATCAAAGGAATACAGTTTGACAATAAAGAGGTCAAATTATCCTTATTTGCAGATGATATGACCTTATACCTGAAATACCCCAAAACCTCAACAAGAAAACTGCTAGAACTAATTAACTCCTTCAGCAAAGTGGCAGGCTATAGATTCAACACACAAAAATCAATAGCTTTTCTTTACACCAACTTCAAACAGGAAAAGAAGGAAATTTCAGAAAAAAATACCATTCACGATAGCCCACTAGAAAATTAAATACCTTGGAATCAATCTAACCAAAGACCCTTCAGATCTCTACAAGGAAAATTTCAAAACATTAAAGAAAGAAAAAGCAGAGGATACTGAAAAATGGAAAGACCTTCCCTGCTCCTGGATAGGGAGAATTAGTATAGTAAAAATGGCCATCCTACCAAAAGCCATCTATAGATTTAATGCAATACCCATTAAAATTCCACTGACTGACTTTACAGAAATAGAAAAAATGATCCAAAAATTCATATGGAACCACAAAAGACCACGCATAACCAAAACACTTTTAAGCTGCAAATCTAATGCGGGTGGAATCACAATCCCTGACTTCAAACTATACCACAGGGCAGTGGTTGCAAAAACAGCTTGGTACTGGCACAAAAATAGGCCCGAAGACATCTGGAACAGAATAGAAGACCCAGAAATACCTCAACACACCTATAGCCACCTTATTTTCAACAAAGGAGCAAAGCAAGTAAACTGGAAAAAGGACAGCCTTTTCAATAAATGGTGCTGGGAAACATGGTCATCCCCAAGCAGAAAAATGAAAGCTGACCCGCATTTCTCAATATACACAAGAGTTACCTCAAAATGGATAAAAGATCTCAACATAAAACTGGAAACTGTAAAACTCATAGAAGACAAGATAGGTAATACACTCCATCATATAGGCATAGGAAAGTATTTCCTTAATAGGACTCCAATTGCTCAAGAAATTGCAACAAGAATAAGTAAATGGGATTTCATAAAATTAAAAAGCTTCTGTAGAGCAAAAGAAAGAATTAACAGAGTCAAGGAAAGCCCTACAGAATGGGAAAAAATCTTTGCATTTTATACATCAGACAAAGGTCTAATTACTAGAATTTATAAAGAACTCAAGAAAAAAAACTCCGCAAAAAACACATCACCCAATACAAAAATGGGCAAAGGAACTGAGTAGACAGTTCTCAAATGAAGAGGTCCGTAAAGTCAGGAAAGACATGAAAAAATGTTCAATATCCCTAGCCATTAGGGAAATGCAAATTTAAAAAAATTCTGAGATTTCACCTTACACCAGTAAGAATGGCCAAGATCAATAAAACAAATAACAACAAATGCTGGCGAGGTTGTGGAGGAAAGGGAACACTCTTACATTGTTGGTGGAGGTGTAAATTGGTTCAACCTCTGTGGAAATCAACATGGAGGTATCTTCAAAAACTGAAAATATATTTATCATTTGACCCAGCTATAACACTACTGGGAATTTACCCAAAGGGAGATGGGTCCTCATACCACCAAGACACCTGCATCTCCATGTTCAATGCAGCACTTTTCACAATAGCAAGGATATGGAATCAACCAAAGTGCCATCAACAGAAGAATGGATAAAAAATTTATGGTACATATACACAATGGAATACTACTCAGCAATCAAGAAAAATGAAATAAGGCCATTCGCAGCAAAATGGATGGAATTAGAGAAAATCATTCTAAGTGAACGAACACAAGCTCAGAAAGAGAAACACCACATGTTCTCACTCATATTTGGGAGGTGAACCAAAATTATAAGAAGGGAAAATCCTATTCAAAGGTCGAATCATAATAAAAGAAAATGAAGCTAAGAATGATATGATTATAGATGGTCTAGAAAATGCATGTAATAGTTCTGACAAGGTAAAAAGAAACTTCCATGCAGGAAAAGTTTCTATCTTAAACAGAACTGGAGCCCAGGGTTATATAGAAAAATATTACCATAAAAAGACAAGTAAATGGTAGAGAAGTCTTGGATGGGGGGGTGGGATGGGGGAAGCATACAAAAGGGTAAGGGGGAACATATATGAGTAATGTTCATCAAAATGCATATATGGAAATGTCACAATGAAAAGAATGTCAGAATGAATCACATTAAGGTGTACATTAAAAATTTCCAATAAAAAAATGAGACAGCATTTCAAAGTTTTGAGCAAAGTGGTGCTGCAGTATGACTTATGCTTTAGCAGACTATCTCTGGCTGCTCTGTTGTGATTGTTATTGCGGCCTTAGTCAAAGAGCAGAAGCAGAAGACAGGTTTTCTGGCTATTGTAATAATCCAGTCATGAGATTATGCTTGGACTGTAATAATGTTAGTGGGAGCTGGGGAGAATCCAGTTTCATATATATATATACCTTTGAAGGTACATGCAACAAAATTGGTAATGTTTTATATTTGTGGTGTGGAAGAAACAGTGGGGTCAATGTTAATGCCAAAGTTTTTGCCTTAGCATTTTGTAGACTAGAACTACCATTAAGATATATATTGGAAACTGTAAAAACTATAGGCTTGGTAAGATGGTGGTAGGTGGGTAGGGGCATGTTATGAGCATGGTCAATTTGAGATATCTGTGTAGAGTAGGTAGGTATATAGTTGAAGAGTCAAGTCCAGAACACCTGGGAGAGGTAGGACCGGGCTTGGAATAAAATTATGTAGTAGAGACTAGTGAGCCTGTAGATGGATTTTAATGTCATCAGAAATCATGACATCACTTAGAAAGTAAGTGTACATAGAGCACATGGATGGACGATAAGTTGGAAAAGCGGTTCCTAACTTAAAGTTTAGCCCCTCTTCCCTCCCTTGCACATCGCATTGTCATAAAAATGCCATCATCATCATCCC
Organism: Pedetes capensis; assembly: GCA_007922755.1. NCBI lineage: Eukaryota > Metazoa > Chordata > Mammalia > Rodentia > Pedetidae > Pedetes > Pedetes capensis. Next base: position 6,831 of record VMDO01040154.1, on the reverse strand, counting down.
CTTTACTACTGTACAGAGGGAAGGCTGAAACAACCCCAGGTCCAGCCCAATGGAAGCTGAAAGCAGAGGGATAACATCCAGTTGTGTTTAGTAATATGCAGGCAGTTTGGCCAGCAACTCAGCTTTCCTTCCCTACTCTACCTGCACTCACCTCTCCAGCTTAAGTGATTGTGATAGTAAAGAATATGATCATTCTATTGGTGCAACACTTTTAGCACAAAAGTGCATATAAAGATGAAATAAAGTGATGGAAAACTATATATGAGGAAAATGTAAGCTAAAAGAAAGACAACGATTTTATGTCAGATAAAATAGAATTGAAAGTGAAAAATCACAAAAGGCAAAGAAGTACACTGTTTACTGGAAATAGGACAAATAGATCAAGAAGATATAGGGATCATGAGAACAGCACTGTTAAGCTGCAAATGACAAAACCAGAGATAAAGTGACATTTCCAAACTTGTGGTTGGAATTATTAACACATGTGTATTGAAAACATGCCTGCAGCTGTAGCACTGTGGCATCCAATCCTGTCAGATCTCAGAAGCTAAGCAGGGTCGGTCCTGGTTAGTACTTGGATGGGAGACCACCTGGGAACACCAGGTGCTATAGGCTTGGGAGAAGGACCTGGCAACCCACTCCCAAAAAACAATCTGTCATTAAAAACCCTATGAACAGCAGAGAAGCACTGACAATAGTGTTTCACCTGTTGTACATAGGGTTGCTATGAGTTGGACACTGACTTGATGGCACCTAACGACAACACTTTAAAATATTACTAAGTGTATTCAAAAGGAACAAATTGTTTGAAAGAATTAACACTGCTAAAAGATGATAAAACAGATAACAGCATAGGCCCTGAAGACATGCTAACTGCACACAACTTCTGCTACTACTTGCTGTGTGACTTTGGGGCAGTTATTTAAAATTTCTTTATCTCAGTACTTTTCCCCTTATAAAAATGGAGATGATACCACATATCTTAACAGATTTTGGATGAAAAATAAATGAGTTATTATATTTAAATTGCTCAGAGAGTAGCAGGCACACATTACTATCCTTAGCAAATGTGTATGTTTATGTTCAATAGAAAATATACATTATTTTGGAACAAAAATAGAACTTTGACAGTATTTGACTGTGACATACAAGGAGTTTAAATAAATTCCAAATAATCAGCACCACTCAGAATACGTGCCAATGACCACAATGAAATAAAATTGGGCCAGACACAGTGGCACACTGCAATCTCAGTAACTTGGGAGGTGGAGGTAAGAGGAGTGGGAGTTTAAGGCCACAGTCAGCCTCCACAAATTAGTGAAATCCTAATTCAAACTAAAAAATTAAAAATGGGCTGGGAGTTCACTGTAGTGGTAGAGCACTTACCAAGTATGTGCAAGTCCCTGGATTCACTCCCAAGTAATGCCAAAAAAAAAAAAGAAAAAAAAGAAAGAAAGAAAAAGAAAGAAAGAAAAAAAGAAAGAAAGAAAGAGTAAATGAAAGAAAAGAAAGAAAATCAAATAGCAATTAAAATAAATGACTTCAAAATTCCTTCAATGGAAAAAATATAGTAATAGCAGAATTTAACAGTATAAATAAGGGAAATAAGCAAATACTTAAATGATTATAATAAAAACTGTACATGTCAAAATGTGTACAATATGGCTAACAGAATTTGCTATTGTTGTTAGGTGCTGTGGAGTCCAGTCCAGCTCATATCAACTCTATTTACAACAGAATGAATGAAACACTACCACACACAGTGCCATGCCTGGCACTATGTCAGTGCTTCTCTGCTGCTCATAAGGTTTTCAATGGCTGATTGTTTCAGGATTGTTTTGAGAGAGGGCTGTGAGGCCTTTCTCCCCTTTTTGTGGTGCTGAGGATTGAACTCAGGGCCTCAGAGCATGCAGAGCAAGGAGTCTATCAATGGAGCTAAACCTCAAACAGAATTTAGAGGAGGGGAAATTTCTCATTCATTTGCTTTTAATCAGAATATATATATATATATATATATATATATATATATATGATTAAATATATAGATTTATATGTATGAATACATACGTTTGTATATATATAGATTCATACATATAAATAAATACATATACATATAAATATATACATATAAATATATACATATAAATATATATATATTTGTGTGTGAGTACATGCAGATTGTGCCTCCCGAATCTGAATCTTCAAAATCCAAATCAATGCAGGTGCACTAAAAATACTGCATAAAATTACCTTCAAGCTATATGTATAAGATATATTTGAAATGTCAATGAATTTTGTATTTAGACTTGGGTCCCATCCCCAAGATATCTCATTAAGTATATGCAAATATCTCAGTCTGAAAAAATCTGAAATCTGAAGCATTTCTGCTGGCAGGCATTTTGGACAAACTTAACTTTCTCTCTCTCTCTCTCTCTCTCTCTCTCTCTCTCTCTCTCTCTCTCTCTCTGTGTATGCAAATGAACTTCCATGAATGAGAAAGAGAAATTGGAATTTTGCTTCAAAGTATGGGATAGATGTTAAACTATACAACATACTGCCATACTGTTACTGAGCAACATTGTTTCTTTCTCCATTGCTACTATGTCAAGTGCTGCTTGCAGACACATTTCATAGTTTATCTGTGTGATATATTCTAATTCTGCATAAGGAATGGCAGTACTAGCAGCCAGAATGAATTGCCTAGATGGGACTTCTTTGGTTATATGACACCTTTTTTGTTACTAGATAAAGGAATAATATAAAATGTTTATTATAAGTATCAACTTCACTAATGCTATTGTCACAATCTTGCTTGTCATTGCCTGTTCAAAAATATTTCAACTACTCTGTTGGTTTATTTAGATTTATTCTAGGACCTGAGGGTATATGTCAGTGGTAGGGCACTTACCTAGCAGGCACGAGGCTGAGTTCCATCCCCAGCACTGAAAAAAAAAAAAAAAGATTTCATCTCTGTAGGTCTGTAAACATAGCTGAGAGAGGATAAAGGCATGACATACGTGCCAGCAGCAATGCCTTTTACTGGAAATGTATTTCACACTAGTGTCAAAGATAAACAAAATTGGATACTGTAGTAAGGAGGACTGACTTTAATCAGTGTGTAATATTGTGATACAGAAGAGTTTCCATTGTGAACCAAACTAAACTACTACTTGTACTGAGATAACTGGGCATTTTAAATAGAGATTGAGGAAGTAGGAGAGAGAATTTGGAGGTTGCATCTCTTAATCAAAGACCTTTTGAAAACGTTGACCATAATGCCCCATCTTTCTGCCTTTCCTGGCACGTGAAGAGACATCTTTCTCTTCAGTATCAGAAATCCTGTTTTCAGCTTCATCCAGTCTAAATACTAAAGATTGTAATTTTAAGTTGATTTACTTTGCTTTATAATTCCAGCATTTCTGTTTGATTCTTCTTCAGGATCTCAGTTTCTTCATTGAGTTTTTCTTCTAAGTTAGGTACATTTTTTGTCCCATGTTTCAATTGCTCCATCTGTTTGGTTGTGGTGTCTTTGAGGTCCTTCAGGATATGTATAAGCCAAATTCTAAATTCTTTTTCTGGCATCTCTAAAATTTGGGTTACTTTAAAATCATCTATTGAAGGGTTTTGGTTCATTGGGGATTCCTTTACAACCTGATACTGTATGATATAATATATAATTTTAATATACATTTAAATTATCTTTTCAACATAAACACAAAATCTAATTTTACGTTTTTATGAGTAGTATATAGAAGGTGTGATCAAAAGATATGGTGAATGTTTAAATTTCTAATAAATTTATTACAGTAAATGCCATTGCCATTAATCCCCTTTAAAATACTCCCCCTGGCTTCAAACACACTTGTTCCAGCTTTCTTGACACTTTCTTTAAGGCAGTTCTGGAAGTCCTCTTTCATGAGTGTCTCTACTTGAGCTGTTGTGGCTGCCTTAGTTTCTGGAACTGATGCAAAACATTTACTTTTCATGGCCATTTGACTTTAGAGAAGAGCCAGAAGTCACACAGTGTCAGATCTGGTGAATAACATGGACGAGAACACATCATAATGTTTTTATTTCACAAAAATTGCTGTACCACAGTGAAGTGACCTGAGCTCAGTTCCAGCAAAGTCAGTTTTGTTTCATACTGGTATCTCCCTTTAACCTTTATTACATTCTGAGAGCTCCTCACCTGGTCTGACCTTTCAGTAAGTGTTATAGTATTTTGTTAGATTGATTTCTAGTACTCAGTACTTTGTCTTGCTTTGGTTATCCTTCCTTCCATCTACGTCTGGCTCATCTGAAAGAAATTATCTAAAGACTAATGTTTGCTAAGGAAAATGGGATGATGCTAGTTAAACTTGATTATGTGTCAACAATGTTGTACTCTTCTCTGCTTGTGTTTTAGATAATGTAAATTAAGAATGAATATCCAGATGATAGATATGTATAGATAATCTATGCTTATTTGCACTTTTACTCTACACAGTCCAAAAATATTTACTGGAAAATTCCCAATATAAACAATTCATACGTTTTAAATTGCATGCCATTTGAGTAGCATCTTGCTCCATTTCCCCCATGATGTGAATCATCTCTTTTTCTAGCGTATCCACACTGTATACATTACCTGCCATTAAGTCAGTAGCCCTCCCAATTAGCAGATCAACTATAGTGGTATTGCAGGGCTTGCATAAAGTAATGCTTATTTTATTTAATAATGGCTCCCAAGCACAGGAGTAGCAATACTCAGAAATTCAAACATGCCAAAGAGAAGCCATAAAGTGCTTCCTTTAGTTGGAAAAGTAAATGTTTCTCCCTTGAGGAAAGAAAATAATTATTGTACACTGAGATTGTTAAAATCTATAGTGAAATCAAATCTCTCACCGAAGTTGTGAAAAAGGAAAAAGACTCTGTATATCCTTTGCTGTTGCACCTCAACCTGCAAATATTACAGCCACAGTGCTTGATTAAGAAAAAGGCATTAAATTATAGCATTCAGTTTGATCCATGATTTTAGGCATCCACTGGGGTCTTAGAAGGTATCCCCTGTGGATAAGGTGAGGGGAGCTATTTCAGTTGTGTCATGGGTGATCCTAAAGAACATTTTATCCAGAAATTACTTATTTATGATTTTAGAATACATTGAATGATTTTTGATAATCTTTCCTTCCTTCTCTCTCCCCTTCCTTCCTTCCTTCCTTCCTTCCTTCCTTCCTTCCTTCCTTCCTTCCTTCTGTTTTTTTCTTTCTATCTTTCTGCCAGGGTCTCATTATGTAGCCCAGGCTGGCCTCAAACTCACAATCTTCCTGCCTCACCCTCCTGCATGAATTGGTTTCCTTTAGTTTTATTTTTCCTCAGCTTATATTTACATCTGTTTTCATTCTTGAGCACTGGGTCTGCTGAAAAGAGAGTGGTACCAGAGAGAGTCAGCTGATTCTCTAATTCATAAAGTTCAACCAGAAGAACATGCTGGATAGCAGTGGGAATCACATGAATGGAATGGTAAACATAAAATTTTCAAAATGCTCCTTTAAAGTGATACTGATAGCAAAACTGCACATGTCACAAATCAAACCCAGAGTAGAGCAAATCTTGCCCTGGCATGAAACAAATGCATCATTCTGACCACCACAACTTGATGAAGGTGCTAGTGTTCTTCATGCAGGTTGATATTTAAACATATTAAACAAGGGGATTCTATCTTCCTTTCTAAATTTAATTGTAATTTAAAGGCAGCTGAACATATGGAGAAAGGTTTTTTATTTTAAAGTTGCATATCTTTCAACCTAAATTCATATTAAAATAGGAACAAATCTTGGAAAAGTAAGAGATGCAGGTACTGGACATATGTCATGTATTAACATTTAAGTCACCTAGAAAATATCAGCTTCTCTCTGGCATATGTTTTTTACAAACACCACATTTCTGGAGACACAATAACCTGTGCAAGTTCATAATAGATGAAATAAAAGGAAAGTTATATTTGCTCAATATCCTATTAGCTTCCTTAGCATTAATTTCTTAAAAAAGTACTTTCCCTTTGTAAACAACTTCTTCGTAGCACACTAATCCACAAAGGAAGCTATTGAAACAGGTAAACTCAAAGAGACCTTCTAGAAAATGGTGGCTCTTTGGTATTTTGACCATCTGTCAGTATAGAAATAAGTACAGTTCTAGTGTATCCCAAGTATAATCACAGGCAGATAGTTAACGTTCCCTGAACACTGACCTTGGGCCAAGTCTTCCGCTAAATGCTTTATATGAACCTATGATGGGGGCTCAAGACCTATTTATTGAACTATATAAGTATCATATTTCAGTATTTTTACTACCTGAAGAGACATGAATTTGATCCTTGTAATAACCATTCATATAGACTTTGGTATCAGTAATTTCCAGGTAATCCCACTGATATTCAGACAAATGATGACACCTGCTAGTGGTCGAGTAGACTGTAAACTAGCTGCCCATTTTATTTTATATTTCATTCTGTAAAAATGGTGATGAAATAATTACTATACAAAGAACTGCACACATTTAATATGTACAATTTCATGAGTTTGGATATGTGAAAACACCTGTTATAACTCCACAACAATAAGTGTAATAGACATATCTAAATCTCCCAAAGTTTCCTTGTGTCATTTTTTCGTTTTGATACTTTGGCATTGATATTTTTGTGATAAGAATACTTAAAATTAGATTTATGGTCTTAATATGTTTGAAGTGTACAATTTGTTACTATAGGCACTGTGTTGTACAGCACATCTCTAGAATTTATCCATCTAGGATAAATGAAATATTATACCCTGTTGAACAACATAACACACA
>VMDO01040153.1:0-12140 GCA_007922755.1 Pedetes capensis | reverse complement strand
TCTACTTGGAGGAGGCAACTCTTCCCCAGTAGTCTTTTGAGTGCCTTCCAACCTGGGGGCCTCATTTTCAGGCACTATATCTGACAGTGTTTCTTTGCTATCCATAGGTTTCTCAATGGCTAGTTGTTTCGGGAGTGGCTCGCCAGGTCCTGGTGCCCTAAATTAAACCTTCCCAGTACCACATATCCCATCCCTAAGCACAAACCTATCAATGCAACAAACATAACCATAATATTTGCCTTCCCCCTTAACCCTAATCCTAACAGTAACTCTAACCTAGCACATTGTACTCAGATATTGCAGTTGAATTCAAATTTGTATGGCGCCCTGATTTTAACACTCCATATTCCACAGATCCCTTCCCTGGTTACTATCTTCACACTAACATAAAACATAACCCTAATCCTAGCCCTATCCCTCACCCTAACCCTAACACTAGCAGAAAACCTAACCGTAACCCTAACCCTTGCTGAAAACCTAAATCTATCACTAATAGTAACCCTAATCCTGTTAGGAACAAAACCCTATTCTGAGACACTGCACTCAGACACTGTAGTTGTATTCTAATTTGTATGGTGCCTTAAATAACCCTCCCAGTTGCTCAAATCCCATCCCTAAGCACAACCCTAGCACTGCAACAAACATAACCATAATATTCGCCCTCCCTATAAACCTTTACCCTAACCATAACCCTAACCTGAGACATTGTACTCAGACATTGCTGTTGAATTCAAATTTGTATGGTGCCCTAAATTTAACACTCCATGTTGCAGAGATCCCTTCCCTGATTACTATATTAACATTATCATGAAACATAAACCTAAACCTAGCCCTAACCCTAACCAGAACCCTAGCCCTAGACGAAACCCTAACACTTACCCTACCACTAACCCTAGTCAAAACCCTAACCCTAACCCTAAACATAACATGAACCCTAACCCAAACACTAATTCATAACCTAAACCAATCCTTTACCCTATCACTAACGCTAATCTGAGACACTGCACTCAGACACTGTAGGAGAATTCAAGTTATTATGGTGCCCAAATTTAAATCTCCCTTTTCCACATATCCACTCCCTTAGTAAAACACTAACACTAACTCGAAACATTAACCTAACCCTCTCCTTTACCCTTTACACTAACCCTAACCCTATCCACACCCACTGACACCTTACACAGATATTGCAGTTGAATTCAAATTTCTGTGGTTCCCTAACTTTAACACTCCCCTTTGCAAATATCCTTTCCCTGATTACAATCAAAATACTAATACGAAAATTACCCTAACCCTAGCCCTAACCCTAACCCAAACCCTAGCCCAAACCCTATACATAACCCTAGCCAAAACCCTAAACCTAACACTAATCCTAACCCTAAACTTAATCCGAACACTAACTATATTCTTAGACACTGAACTCAGACAATGTAGTGGTATTCAAATTTGTATGGTGACCTATATGAAAGCCTCCCACTTGCACATAGCCCATCTGTAAGCACAACACTAGACCTGCAAGAAAAATTACCATAATATTCTCTCTCACCATTAACCGTAACCCTAACCGTAACCCTAACTTAACACATTGTACTCAGACATTGCAGTTGAATTAAAATTTGTGTGGTGCCCTAATTTTAACCTCCAGGTTGCACAGACCCCTTCCCTGATTACTATCTTAACCCTAACATGATACATATACCTAACCCTAGCCCTAACCCTAACCCTAAACCTAATCCTAGCCCTAACACTAACCCAAACCCTAATCCGTAAATTAACACTATCCCTTACCCTAACACTAACGTTATTCTGAGACACTGAACTCAGACTGTAGTAGAACTCAAATTAGTACGGTGCTCTAAATTTAAACCATCCAGTTGCACATATCCAACCCTGAGAAAAAACCTAACACTAACTCAAAACACAACCCTAATCCTGGACCTTAGCCTTAACACTAGCACTAACCCTGTCCATAACCGGCAACACTATACACAGATTTTGCATTTGAATTCAAATTTATGTGGTTCTGTAACTTTAACATTGCTCGTTTCACAGATCCCTTCCATGGTTACAATCTTAACACTAACATGAAACATGACCCTAAGCCTAGCCCTAAACCTAAACCTAACCCTAACCCTAGCCGAAACCCTAACCCTAACACTAATCATAACCCTAACCCTATTACGAACACTAACCCTACTCAGAGACACTGCACTGAGACACTGAAGTTGTATTCAAATTTGCATGGTGCCCCAAATTAAACCCTCCCTGTTGCATATATCCCATCCCTAAGCACAAACCTAGCACTGCAAGAAACATAACCATAATATTCGCCATTACCTTTAACCCCAACCCTAACTGTAACCATAACCTAACACATTGTTCTCAGACATTGCAGTTGAATTCAAATTTGTATGGTGTCCTAATTTTAACACTCCATGTTGCACAGATCCCTTCCCTGATTACTATCTTAGCACTGACAAGAAACATAAATTTAACCCGATCCCTAATCCTAACCCTAACCCTAAACATAGCCCTAACTCTAACCCAAACCCTAATCCTTAACCTAACCCTATCCCTTACCCTAACACTAACCCAAATCTGAGACAGTGCCTGCAGACACTGTAGTAGAATTCAAATTAGTATGGTGCCCTAAATTAACCGCCCAGGTGCACATAACCTACCCTGAGAAAAACACTAACATTATCTCAAAATATAATTTTAATGCTCGCCTTTAGCCTTAACCCTAACCCTAGCCCTATCCATAACCGGCGACACTGCACACAGATATTGCAGTTGAATTCAAATTTTTGTGGTTCCCTAGCTTTAACACTCCCTGTTTCACAGATCCCTTCCCTGATTACAATCTTAACACTGACACGAAACATAAAGTTAACACTAGCACTAAACGTAACCCTAAACCTAAACCTAGCCGAAACCCTAAAACTCACTCTATCCCTAACCCTAGACGGAAGCATAACACTAACACTAATCCTAACCCTAACCCTATTCTGAACACTAACCCTATTCTTAGACACTGCACTCAGATTCTGTTGTTGTTTTTGTTGTTGTTAGGTGCTGTCGAGTCAGTATCCAACTCATAGCTACCCTCTGTACAACAGGGGAAACACTATTGTCAGTGCTTCTCTGCGATTCATAGGGTTTTCAATGGCAGATTGATTTTTGGAAGGGCGTTGCCAGGTCCTTCTCCCAAGCCTACAGCTTCTGGTGTTCCCAGGTGGTCTCCCATCCAGGTACTAACCAGGCCCGACCCTGCTTAGCTTCCAAGATCTGATGGGATCAGATGCCACAGGGCTATGGCTGCAGGCGTCAGATTCTGTAGTTGTATTCAAATTTGTATGGTGCCCTAAATAAAACCCTCCTAGTTTCACATGTAGCATCCCTCAGCACAACCCTAGCCCTGCAAGAAAAATAAGCATAATATTCACCCTCACCCTTAACCCTAACCCTTACCGTAACCCTAAGCTGAGACATTGTACTCAGACATTGCAGTGGAATTCATATTTGCTTGGTGCTCTAATTTTAACACTTCATGTTGCACAGATCCCTTCCCTGATTAGCATATTAAAAATAACATGAAACATAACCATAACCCTAGGCTAAACCTAACCTTAACCCTAAACCTAGCCCTAACCCTAATCAAAACCCTGATCCTTAACCTAACCCTATCACTTACCCTAACACTAACGCTAATCTGAGACACTGCACTCAGACACTATAGTAGAATTCAAATTAGTTTGGTGCCCTAAATTTAAACCTCCCAGTTGCACATATCCTATCCCTGCGAGAAACTCAAACACTAACTGGATACATCACCCTAACCCTCGCCCTTAGCCTTAACCCTAACCCTAACCCTATCCATAACCGGCGACACTGAACACAGATATTGCAGTTGAATTCAAATATCTGTGTTCCCCAAACTTTAACACTCCCCATTGCACAGATCCCTTCTCTGATTACAATCAAAACACTAACACTAAACTTAAACCTAATCCTAGCCCTAACCCTAACCCTCACTGAAAACCTAACCATAACCCTAAAACTAACCCTAACACTACCCAAAACCCAAACCCTAACCCTAAACCTAACCCTGGCCGAAACCCTAACCCTAACACTAATCCTAAACCTAACCCTAATCCCAACACTATCCCTATTCTGAGACACTGCACTCAGACACTGCAGCTGTATTCAAATTTGTATGGTGCCTTATATTAAACCCTCCGAGTTGCACATAGCCCATCCCTAAGCACAACCCTAGCACTGCAAGAAACATAACCATAATATTCACCCTCACCCTTAACCCTAACAACAACCGTCACCCTAACCTGAGACATTGTACTCAGACATTGCAGTAGAATTCAAATATGTATGGTGTCCTAATTTTAACACTCCATGTTGCACAAATCCCTTCCCTGATTACTATCTTAACACTAACACGAAAAATAACCCTAACCCTAACCCTAGCTGAAATCCTAAGGCTAACCCTAACTCTAAACCTACCCGAAACCCTAACCCTAATCCGAACACTAACCCTAATCCGAACACTAACCCTATTCTGACACACTGAACTCAGACACTCTAGTTGTATTCAAATTTGTATGATGCCCTAAATTAAACCCTCCCAGTTGCACATATCCCATCCCTAAGCACAACCCTAGCAGGGCAAGAAACATAACCATAATATTCGCCCTCACCATTAACCCTAACCCTAACCGTCACCCTAACCTGAGATATTGTACTCTGACACTGCAGTTGAATTCAAATTAGAATGGTTCCCTTATTTCAACACTCCAGGTTTCACAGATCCCTTCCCTGATTACTATCTTAACACTGACAAGAAACATAACCATAACGCTATCCCTAACCCTAACCCTAACCCTAAACCTAGCCCTAACACTAACCCAAACCCTAATCCTAAACCTAACCGTATCCCTTACCCTAACACTAACCCAAATCTGAGATACTGCACTCAAACACTGTAGTAGAATTCAAATTAGTATGGGGCCCTAAATTTAAACCTCCTGGTTGCACATAACCGATACCTCAGAAAAACCCTAACACTAACTCGAAACATAAACCTAACCCTTGTCCTTAGCCTTTACCCTATCCCTAACCCTACCCATAACCGGCGACACTGTACACAGATATTACAGTTGAATTCAAATTTCTGTGGTTCCCTAACTTTAACACTCTGGGTTACTCAGATCCCTTCCCTGATTACAATCAAAACACTAACACGAAACATAACCCTAACCCTAGCCCTAATTCTAACCCTAACCATAACTCTAGCTGAAACCCTAACCCTTGCCCTAACCATAAACCTAGTCAAACCCTAACCCTATCCCAAACCCAAACCCTAGATGAAACGCTAACCAAACACTAATCCTAACCCTAATCCTATTTGGAGCACTAACCATATTGTGAGACACTGCACTCAGACACTGTAGTTGTATTCAAATTTGTATGGTGCCCTAAATTAAACCCTCCCAGTTGCACATATCTCATTCCTAAGCACAACCATAGCACTGCAAGAAAGATTACCATAATATTCGCCCTCACCCTTAACCTTAACCCTAACCGTAACCCTAACCAGAGACATTGTACTCATACATTGCATTGGAATTCAGATTTGAATGGTGCCCTAATTTTAACATTCCATGTTGCACAGATCCCTTCCCTGATTACTATCGTAACACTAACATGAAACATAACCCGAACCCTAGCCCCAGTCATAACCCTAACCCTAAATCTAGCTCGAACCCTAACCCAAACTGTAATCATTAACCTAACCCTGTCCCTTACCGTAACACTAACGCTAATCTGAGACACTGCACTCAGACACTGTAGTAGAATTCAAATTACTATGGTACCCTAAATTTAAACCTCCCAGTTGCACATATCCTATCCCTGGAAAAACCCTAACACTAACACGAATCATAACCCTAACGCTCGCCCTTAGGCTTAATGCAAACTTTAACCCTATCCATAACTGGCGACACGGTACACTGATATTGCAGTTGAATTCAAATTTCTGTGGTTCCCTAACTTTAACACTCCCTGTTGCACAGATCCCTTCGCTGATTACAATCTTAACACTAACAGGAAACATAACCCTAACCCAGCCATAAAAATAACACTAACCCTAACCCTAACCTGAGCAGAAACCCTACCCTATCCCTAACCCTAACCCTACCAGAAACTCTAACCCTAACATGAATCCTAACCCTAACCCTAATCTGAACACTAACCCTATTCTGAGCCACGGCACTCAGACACTGTAGTTGTATTCAAATTTGTATGGTGCCCTATATGAAACTCTCCCAGTTGCACATATCCCATCCCTCAGCATAGCCCTAGCACTGCAAGAAACATAACCATAATATTCACCCTCACGCTTAACCCTAACCCTAACTGTAACCCTAACCTAACACATTGTACTCACACATTGCATTTGAATTAAAATTTGTATGGTGCCCTAATTTTAACACTCCATGTTGCACAGATCCCTTCCCTGACTACTATATTAACACTAACAGGAAACATAACCCCAACCCTCGCCCTAAACCAAGCCCTAACCCTAAACCTAGCCCCAAACCTAACCCAAACCATAATCCTTAACCTAACTCTATCCTTTACAATAACACTAACGCTGATCTGAGACACTGAACTCAGACACTGTAGTAGAATTCAAATTACTATGGTGCCCTAAATTTAAACCTCCCAATTGCACATATCCTATACCTGAGAAAAACACTAACACTATCTCAAAACATAACCTTAATGCTCACCCTCAGGCTTAACCCTAACTCTAACCCTATCCATAACCAGTGATACTGTACACAGATATTGCAGTTGAATTCAAATTTCTGTGGTGCCTTATCTTTAACAGTCCCACTGACAGATCCCTTCCCTGATTACAATCTTCACACTAGCAGGAAACAACCCAAACCGAGACCTAACCCTAACCCTAACACTAGCTGACACCCTAACCCTATCCCTAACCCTAACTCTACCCGAAAACCTAACCCTAAAACTAATCCTAACCCTAAACCTAATCTGAACACTAACCCTATTCTGAGACACTGCACTCAGACACTGTACTTGTATTCAAATTTGTATGGTGCCCTAAATGAAACTCTCCCAGTTGCACATATCCCATCCCTAAGCACAACCCTAGCACTGCAAGAAACATAACCATAATACTCACTCCCACCATTAACCCTAACCATAACTGTAACCCTAACCTGAGGCATTGTACTCAGACATTGCTCTTGAATTCAAATTTGTACAGTGCCCTAATTTTGACACTCCGTGTTGCACAGACCCCTTTCCTGATTTCTATCTTAACACTAGCATGAAACATAATGCTAACCTTAGCCCTAACCCTAACCCTAACCCTAAATCTAGCCCAAACTTAACCCAAGCCCTAATCCTTAACCTAACCCTATCACTTACCCTAACACTAACGCTAATCTGAGACACTGCACTCAGACACTGTAGTAGAATTCAAATTAATATGGTGCCCTAATTTAAACTTCTGAGTTGCACACAATCTATCCCTGAGAAAAACTATACCAATAACTCGAAATATAATTCTAACCCTCACCCTTAGCCTTAAACCTAAACCTAACCCTATCCATAACCGGCGACACTGTACACATATATTGCCATTGAATTCAAATTGAATTCAAATTTCTGTGGTTCCCTAACTTTAAGACTCCCCATTGCACAGATCACTTCCCTGATTACAATCTTAATCCTAACATGAAACCTAACACTAACCCTAGCTGTAACACTAACCCTAACCCTAACCCTAGCCAAAACCCTAAACCTAAACCTAACCCTAGTCGAAACCCTAACCCTAACACTAATCCTAACCCTAACACTAATCTGAACACTAACCCTATTCTGAGACACTGCACTCAGACAATGTAGTTGTATTCATATTTGTATGGTGCCCTAAATTAAACCCTCCCAGTGGAATAATCCCTTCCCTATGCACCACCATAGCACTGCAAGAAAAATGACCATAATATTTGCCCTCACCCTTAACCCTAACACTAAATGTAACCCAGCCTTAGACATTATACTCAGACATTGCAGTTGAATACAAATTTGTTTGGTGCACGAAATGAAACCCCCCCATTTGCACATATCCCATCCATAAGCACAATCCTAGCACTGCAAGAAACATAACCATAATATTCTCCCTCAGCATTAGCCTAACCCTAACTGAAACCCTAACCTGAGACATTGTACTCACACATTGCAGTTCAATTCAAATTTGTATGGTGCCCTAATTTTAACACTCCATGTTGCACAGATCCCTTCCCTGATTTCTATCTTAACACTAACATGAAACATAACCTGAACCCTAGCACCTACACTAACCCTAACACTAAACCTAGCTCTACCACAAACAAAACCCTTATCCTTAACCTAACCCTATCACTTACCCTAAAAATAACGCTAATCTGAGACACTGCACTCAGACACTGTAGGAGAATTCGAATTAGTATGGTGCCCTAAATTTAAACCTCCCATTTACACATAATCTACCCCTGAGAAAAACCCAAATATTAACTTGAAACATAACCATAACCCTCACCCATAGCTTTACCCCTAACCCTAACCCTATCCATAAACGGCGACTCTGTACACAGATATTCCCATTGAATTCAAATTTTAGTAGTTCCCTACTTTTAACACTCCACGTTTCATGGATCCCTTCCCTGCTTGCAATGGTAAAACTAACACGAAACATAACTCTAACCCTAGCTCTAACCCAAACCCTAAACCTAACCCTAGCCGAGACCCAAACCTTAACACTAATCCTAACCCTAACTCTAATCCGAACACTAACCCTATTCTGAGACACTGCACTCAGACACTGTAGTTGTATTCAAATTTGTATGGTGTCCTATATTAAGCCCTCCCAGCTGCACATATCCCAACCCACATATCCCTAAGCCCAACCTTAGCCCTGCAAGAAACATAACCATAATATTCATGCTCACCCTTAACCCTAGCCCTAACCGTAAAACTAACCTGAGACATTGTTCTCAGATATTACTGTTGAATGCAACTTTGTATGGTGCTCTAATTTTAACACTTCATGTTGTGCAGAACCCTTCCCTGATTTCTATCTTAACACTAACATGAAACATAACCCTAACCCTAGCCCTAACCCTAACCCAAACCCTACTCCTTAACCTAACCCTATATTTACCCTAACACTAACGCCAATCTGAGACACTGCACTCAGACACTGTAGTAGAATTCAAATTAATATGGTGCCCTAAATTTAAAACTCCCAGTTGCACATATCCTATCCCTGGTAAAACCCTAACACTAACTCAAAACGTAACCCAAACCCTCGCCCTTAGGCTTAACCCTAACTCTAACCCTATCCATAACCGGCGACCCTGTACACTGATATTGCAGTTAAATTCAAATTTCTCTGGTTCCCTAACTTTAACACTCCCCTTTACACAGATCCATATCCTGATTACAATCTTAACACTAACATGAAACATAAACCTAACCCTAGCCCTAAACCTAACCTTAACCCTAACCCTAGCTGAAACCCCAACCCTAACACTAGTCCTAACCCTAACCCTAATCCGAACACTAACCCTATTCTGAGACAATGTACTCAAGACACTCTAGTTGTATTCAAATTTGTATGGTGCCCTAAATGAAACCCTCATAGTTGCACATATCCCATCCCTAAGCACAACTCTAGCACTGCAAGAAACATAACCATAATATTCACCCTGAACCTTAACCCTAACCCTAACCATAACCCTAACCTTAGACATTATACTCAGATATTGCAGTTGAATTCAAATTTGTATGGTGCCCTAACTTTAACACTCCATGTTGCACAAATCCCTCTCATGATTACATTCTTAACACTAACAGGAAACATAACCCCAAGGCTAGCCCTAACCCTATCCCTAATGCTACACCTAGCCCTAACACTAACCCAAACACTAATTCTTAACCCTATCCCTTACCCTAACACTAACGCTAATCTGAGACACTGCACTCAGACACTCCAATAGAATTCAAATTAGTATGGTGCCCTAAATTTTAACCTCCCAGTTGCACATATCCTATCCCTGAGAAAAACCCTAACACAAACTCGAAACATAACCCTTACACTTAGCCTTAACCTTAACCCTAACCCTATCCATAACCGGCAACACTGTACACAGATATTGCCATTGAATTCAAATTTCTGTGGTTCCCTAATTTTATCACTCCCCGTTGCACAGATCCCTTCCCTGATTACAATCTTAACACTAAATGAAACATAACACTAGCCCTAGCCCTAACTCTAACCCTAACCCTAACCTTAGCTGAAACCCTAACCCTAACACTAATCCTAACCCTAACCCTAATCTGAACACTAACCCTATTCTGAGACACCAAACTCAAACACTCTAGTTGTATTCAAATTTGTATGGTGCCCTAAATGAAACCCTCCCAGTTGCACATATCCCATCCCTAAGCACAAGCCTTGCATGGCAAGAAACATAACCATAATATTCGTGCTCACCCTTAACCCTAACCCTAACCGTAACTCTAAACTGAGACATTATACTCCGACATTGCAGTTGAATTCAAATTTGTCTGGTGCCCTAAATTTAATGCACCCCATTGAGGGGATCCCTTCCCTGAACACAATCTTAACACTTACACAAAACATAACCCAAACTCTACCCCAAACCCTAGCCCTAAACCTAACCCTAACCCTATCCGTATCACTAACAATTAACCTAAACCTAAACCTAACTCTTACCTGAATCCAAACACTAATCCTAAACTGAGACACTGCACTCAGATATTGTATTTGTATTCATACACAAATTGTGCCCTAAATATAATTGCACATATCCCAACTCTGAGCACCTCCCTATACTTACATGAAACATAACCCTTACCCTCGCTGTTACCCATAACCCTAACCCTCAACCTAAACATAACCTGAGACACTGTGCTCAGATATTGCATTTGAAAACAAATTTCTATGGTGCCCACAATTTAACACTCCCTGTTGAACTGATCCCTTCGCTGATTACAATCTTAACACCAACATGAAACATAACCCTAACCCTAGCCCTAACACTAAACCTAACCCTAAGCCTAGATTCAATGCTAAGCCTAACCCTAATCCTAACCCGAACACTAACACTAATCTAGACGCTGCGCTCAGACACTGTAGTTGTATTCAAATTTGTAAGGTGCCAAAAATTTAATACTCCCAGTTGCACATACCCCATCCCTGTGCTCAACCCTAACACTAACATGAAACTTAACAATAACCCTCTTCCTTACTCTTAACCCTAACCTGAAATCTAACCTTAACATGAGACACTCTACTCAGACATTGAAATTGAATTCATATTTCTATGTTGCCCTAACTTTAGTACTCCCCATTGTACAAATCCCTTCCCTGATTACAATCTTAACACTAACACGAAACTTAAAGGTAACCATATCCCTAAACCTAACTCTAACCCTAACACTAGCTGTGACAATAAGCCTATCACTAATCGCAATCTGAACATTAACCAGAAAGCGAACATAATCTTAATTTGAGACACTGCACTCAGACCTTTTATTTTTATTAATATTTGTATGGTGCCCTAAATTTAACCCGCCCAGTTGCACATATCCCATGCATGAACACAACACTATCACTAACACGAAACATAACCCTAACCCTCGCCCTTACCCTAACACTAAACCTAACCCTACACCTGAGTCTCTGTAAAGAGGCATTGGAGACGAATTCAAATTTCTATTGTGCCATATCTTTTACACTCCCCGTTGCACAGATCCCTTCCTTGATTACAATCTTAATACTAACATGAAACATAACCTTAACCCTAGCCGTAACCCGATCCCTAACACCAACCCTAGCTGTAAACCTATCTCTTACCCTAATACTGATGCTAACCATAACCCAACCCATTACACTAATCCTAATGTGAAACACTGCACTCAGACATTGTATTTGTATTCATATATATATGGTTCCCTAAAAGCAAAAACCCCAGTTGCACATAATCCATCACTGAGCACATCATTATCACTTACACGAAACATAACCCTAA
>VMDO01040152.1:0-12140 GCA_007922755.1 Pedetes capensis | reverse complement strand
ATTTAGCTCCATTCTTAAAATTCAAATGGGACCAAAATTAACTTATTTGGAACTAAAAGAGATTTAATGACCCAAATATGAACACCTACACATGATCTCATTTCGAAAACACATATGTAATATATAAAACTATACACGAGAACGTTAAATAATAGTGAAAAATTTATTATTTCTCTGAATCTGTTATATTTCATTTCTATATCTTTATTTTGGATTTACAGGTAGAGTACAATATTCCTATAAGTATTTATCATGCTACATTGATTCTTAACTACTAAAAACATTCAAAAAAATAACATTTTTAAAAAGTAGGGTCATTTAACTTTTGCATTATAATCTAGCCTATCTTTATGAATACATCATTTCACTCCCCATATGATGCACTGTAATTGATGTGATGCTCATGAACTGGCCTGTTCTGTCTAATAGGATCACCTACTTCAACTTTGCCTATCCTAATAATGAATGCCCTTCCATGTGCTTTTCTGATTGGCATTAAGTACAAAGTGAAGTTTAGAGAATATCACAAAGTTTGGGAGTTTTAGTGATAAAATTTTGTTATTGTTAGTTGCTATTGGGTTGGTGTCCATCTCATAGCAACCTTATGTACAATAGGTGAAATACTATTGTCAGGGCTTCTCTTCTATTCATAGGGTTTTCAGTGGCAGGTTGATTTTTTGGGATTGGGTTGCCAGGTATTTCTACCAAGCTTACAATATCTGGTTTTGCCAAGCAGTCTCCCATCAAAGTACTAAGCAGACCCAACCCTGCTTAACTTCTGAGATGTGACTGGATTGGACACCACAGTGCCATGGTACAGGCAGTGATAGAATAGTGGGAAGGAAATTGAATATTAATAAGGATGACTTAATTTAACTCTCTCCCCCACATGTCTGTCAGTTTGCTGCACTGTGGGGGCTTGTGTGTTGCGATGAGGCTGAGAGCTCTGCCAGTGTAACCTCGGACATGAGCAAGATTACCCAAGATGGACAGGTTTTCGGCTGAGCTTCCAGACTAAGACAGACTAGGGAGCAGGACCTGGTAAGCCACTCCCAAAACAACTAGCCATTGAAAACTCTATGGATAGCAAAGAAACACTGTCAGATATAGTGCCGGAAAATGAGGCCCCCAGGTTGGAAGGCACTCAAAGGACTACTGAGGAAGAGTTGCCTCCTCAAAGGAGAGTCTACCCTGATGACAGAAATGGAGTAAAGCCCCAGGATGCTCAACTTGCTGATGTGGCATGACTCAAAATGAAGAGAAATAACTGTAAACATCCATTAATAATTAGAACAAGGAATGTACGTAGTATAAATCTAGGAAAATAAGAAATAGTTAAAAGAGAAATGGAGCGCATAAACATTGACATTCTAGGCATCAGTGAGATAAAATGGACTGGCATAGGCCATTTTGAGTCAGACAATCATATGGTTTACTATGCTTGGAATGATAAACTAAAGAGAAATGGGGTTGCATTCATCATCAAAAAAGACATTTCAAGAACAGTAATGAAATACAATGATCTCAGTGATAGAATAACATCCATACACCTACAAGGAAGGCCAGTTAATATGAGTATTATTCAAATTTATGCACCCAACACTAAGGCCACAAATGAAGAAAGGGAAAACTTCTATCAGGTTCTGCAATCTGAAATAGATCAAACACGCAATCAAGACATACTGATAATCACTGGTGACTGGAATGCAAAGGTTGGAAACAAAGAAGAAGGCTCAGTAGTTGGAAAATATGGTCTTGGTGACAGAAACGAAGCTGGAGATCGCATGATAGAATTTTGTCAGACCAATGACGTTTTCATTGTAAATACATCTTTTCAAATCATAAATGGAGACTATACACATGGACTTCACCAGATGGAACATACAGGAATCTAATTGACTACATATGTGGAAAGAGACGAAGGAAAAGCTCTGTACAAAATGTCAAAACAAGACCAGGTGCTGACTGTGGATCAGACCATAGACTTCTCATACGCAAGTTCAAACTGAAGCTGAAGAAAATTAGAACAAGTATACAAGAGCCATGGAATGACCTTGAGTATATCCCACCTGAGTACAGAGACCACCTCAAAAATAGGTTTAATGCATTAGACACAAATGATAGACCAGAAGAGTTGTAGCATGACATAAAAGATATCATTCAAGAAGGAAGCAAAAAGTTCTTAAAAAGACAAGAAAAACAGAAAAGACCAAATTACATGTCAAAAGAGACACTGGATCTTGCCCTGAAACATCTAGCAGCTAAAGCAAAAGGAAGACAGGATGAAGTTAAGGAGCTAAACAGAAGATTTCAGAAGGCAGCTCAAGAAGACAAAAACAAATATTATAGTGACATATGCAAGGAGCTGGAGGCAGAAAACCAAAAGGGAAGAACACGCTCCGTGTTTCTCAAGCTTAAGGAAGTGAAGAAAAAATTCAAGCCTCAAGTGGCAGTAGTGAAAGATTCTACAGGGAAAATATTAAATGATGCAAGAAACATCAAAAGAAGATGGGAATAATATACAGAGTCATTATACAAGAAAGAATTGGTAGATGACCAACCATTCCAAGAGGTTGCATAGGAAGAGGAACCAATGTTGTTGAAGGACGAAGTGGAAGCTGCCTTGCAAGAACTGGTGAAACACAAGGCGCCAGGAATTAATGGGATACCAATAGAGATGTTTCAACAAACAGATGAAGCACTGTTTATGCCAACAGATTTGGAAAACAGCTACTTGGCCAACTGACTGGAAGAGATCCATATTTGTGCCTATTCCCAAAAAAGGGGATCCAACTGAATGTGCAAACTATCGGACAATATCATTAATATCACACACCAGCAAAATTTTACTGAAGATCAGTCAAAAGTGACTGCAGCAGTCAAAAGTGACTGCAGCAATATATAGACAGGGAATTACCAGAAAATCAAGCAGGATTCAGAAGAGGGCGGGGAACCAGGGACATCATTGCTGATGTCAAGTGGATATTAACTGAAAGCAGAGAATATCAGAAAGATGTCTATCTATGTTTTATTGACTATGCAAAAGCATTTGACTGTGTGGATCATAACAATTTATGGATAACACTTTGGAAAATGGGAATACCAGAACACCTAATTGTGCTCATGAAAAATCTGTACATGAATCAGGAGGCAGTTGTTCGAATAGAACAAGGAAACACTGAGTGGTTTAAAGTTGAGAAAGGTGTGAGTCAGGGCTGTATACTTTCACCCTATCTCTTCAATTTACACGCTGAGCAAATAATCTGAGAAGCTGGACTTTATGAGGAACAACGCGGCATCAAGATTGGAGGAAGACTCTTTAACAGCCTGCGTTATGCAGATGACACAACTCTGCTTGCTGTAAGAGGATTTAAAACATTTACTGATGAAGATCAAAGATCATAGCCTTCAATATGGGTTACCAGTAAACATCAACAAAGCAAAAATCCTTACGACTGGGTCAGCACGCAACTTCACAATAAATGGAGAAAAGATTGAAGTTGTCTAAGATTTTGCTTTGCTTGGCTCTATAATCAACACCAGTGGAAGCAGTAGTCAAGAAATCAAAAGACGCATTGCTCTAGGAAAAGCTGTGGCAAAAGATCTCTTTAGAGTATTGAAAAGCAAAGATGTCACATTGAAGACGAAGGTGCGTCTGACTCATGCCATGGTATTTTCAGTCGCATCATATGGTTGTGAAAGTTGGACATTCAACAAGAGAAACAGAAAAAGAATTGATGCTTTTGAATTGTGGTGCTGGATATGTCCATTGAATATACCATGGACTGCCAAAAGAACCAACAGATCTGTCCTAGAAGAAGTGCAACCAGAGTGCTCCTTGGAAACAAGAATGGCCAGACTGTGTCTTACATATTTCTGACATGTAGTCAGGAGAGATCAATCCCTGGAGAAGGACATCATGTTTGGGAGAGTGGCAGGTCAACTCAGAGGAAATCCCTCCACCAGATGGATTGACCCAGTGTCTGCAACAATGGGCTTAAACATAAACAAGATCTTTTGCCTGGCACAGAATTGACAAGTGTTTCGATCTGCTGTACATAGGGTCACTATGAGTCGGACTCAACTCAACAGCACCTAACAACAACAACAATAATTTAACTCTCTCATTACCAAACTAAAAATATGAAGAGGTACAAATAGAGTTGGCCCTCAGCATCCATAGATGCTACCACCACAGATCAAAACTATACAGAAATAGCTGGGCATGGGGCTCACGCCTCTAATCCCAGCAACTCAAAAAATCCCCCAATTATTCAGAGAAACCTGGGAGTCAGAGGCAGGATGATTGCAAGTTCGAGACAGAGGCAGTCTGCACAATTTAGCGAGACCCAGTCTCAAAAGGTGAAAAAAATGGGCTATGGGTGCAGCTCAGTTTTCCAGCACTTGCAAAGCATGCAAGTAGGAGGCCCTGGGCTCAACCCCCAGTACTGAAGGAAAAAGTAAAAACTATTCAGAAAAAAATGCATCTTATATCAAATATTTTAAGACTTGTTTTTGTCATTATTCCATAAACAATAGACAATGATTTTTTACATAGCTTTTCCATTGTATTTAGTATCATATGCAATCTAGCAATGCTCTAAATTACACAGGAGGATGTGCACAGATTATATGCAAAGGTGTCATTTTATATAACATATTTGAACATTTACAGATTTTCATATCTGCATGGGTCCTGTAACCAATCGCCTGTGGATACCTAGGGATGACTATTCTTTGTGAGAACATATAAGGGTAAATATTCATGTATGAGTAATTGGTCTACTTTTGTAAAACTCATCATTTTTTCCTTTTATTATAGATATTCACTTCCTGTTTGTTGATATATAAAAGGTGACCTAAGTCTTGACAATATGTCATTAATTCACTGTGAACATGATTTTCTTCTCTTGTTTCCAAGTTTAACGTTTTTTTTGCTTGTGATTCTTTAAAATGAGAAATTTGCAAAGCATACCAAAATGCCTATCCTCTAGCTGAGGATGTAGCTCAGGAGTAGAACACTTGCCTAGCATGCACCAGGCCACGTGTTCTAAAAAAAAAAAAAAATGTCCATTCTTTCTCTACATCTCTTCCCTACCAGAATGTTCTCTGTATGTGTCAGGAAGGTAGCATCTCTGGATGGTATATGATTCCCTTCTATGAAACTCTTCCTTCAGAAAAGGAACTCATTTCTACACTTTTACCTTGGAATTTAAGAAAACATCATTATCTCTTCCAAAGCTAGACACATTGTAAACCACATTATTAAAGAAAGGGGAAACCTTTGTTACTTTCTAAAGTACTTCACTCAGAGGACACTGATATTATAAAAATTGTGAAATAGGAGATTTCATCTCTTATCTCTCAGAAAAGTACTGACTTTGACAACCACTCCTGAATAAAAATACCTTTGCAGGAGCCCAAGAGTTCAGCAAAGAGTTCCCAGCAACTGGGGTAGAAAAAAATCCTCTTCAGTCCACATTCAACAAAGTAAGAAAGCTATTTTCACTTTAACTGAGTTATCCCTTCCCAAAGCATCATGTCTCAGTGCCAAGAGAGACTCCATCAGCCAAGGATTTCTCCCAGGGAGAAGAAGACAGCACAGTAAGTAACAAGTTTCCTAACCCTGTGGAATACTGCCCAAGGGGCCCACTTCTATCTCATCTCACTCAGAACTTTGAGGAGACTGGCTCAGCTGAATAGGCCTGTGAAAGCTAGGAACAGAGAAGAGGTCAAGGGTTCACAGCAACCAGTCAGTTGTAGCTCACTCTTTCTGCTCAGCATCACCAGTGTATCTTATCTACCATAGTACTGACCCAGGAAAAGAGCAAAATTCAATATTCAAAGTATGGTTTCTACTGAATGTGTATTGATTTTGTACAATCTTTAAATCGAACAATTATAAGTCAGTGACCATGTGTATCTGGAAAATCAGACTGCCACCAATTTATGTGTCAACAACTTTGATTGTAACAAATTGGTACCATACATACAGAATCTATTTCCTTTGGATTCTGATTACTTGCAACTTATGAAAAATAACTGTGTGTTTTTGAACAAATAGTTGAAAAGGTCATACATTATTTTCCTTGTGTTAGTTATGAATTTCTTGGTAAACTTAGAGTAGTGATGTTGTTGTTGTTGTTAGGTGCTGTCGAGTCGGTATCCGACTCATAGCAACCCTCTGTACAAAAGAGGAAACACTATTGTCAGTGCTTCTCTGCTGTTCATAGGGTTTTCAATGGCAGGTTGATTTTTGGGAGGGGGTTTCCAGGTCCTTCTCCCAAGCCTACAGCATCTGGTGTTCCCAGGCGGTCTCCCATCCAGGTACTAACCAGGCCCGACCCTGCTTAGCTTCTGAGATCTGATTCCACAGGGCTGTGGCTGCAGGCAGAGTAGTGATACCCAACCTTGAATTGAGAGCATCATTTTTGAAATGCTCAAAATTTCTTCAGACTAAATGAATTAAAATCAAGGGTCAGGTAGTTTATATGTATTAACTGGAATCTTTATAAGTAGTTCTGATGCACATTCTGAATGGATTACCACTGTTCTATGGAATACTGAGTATATTTCCTCATAAAAATAGATTTTACTTATAAAATAAAGCCATTTCTCCTTTTTCAGATCTATTTTACTGTTCAACATATAGTTCCCACACTGTGCACTCATTACAACATATATTCACTTTGATCTTCAACTATAATTCTTCAAAGTTTATCAGTTGCAATTAACCTACTTGAGTAACCTGCTTTCTTGCCAATGGATATCTTATAGACACAAAGAGAAAATCAGCCTCACTTTTCTATTTCACTTCAACCAAACACATACTGTTCACTCCAGTGGACCTGGTAACAGTGAGTAGACATAGTAGCTCCATATTTCCCTGACTGGACACAGCACAGCTCGAAGCTATAATTCTAGTCTGTCTCATATTTATTACTCATAGGGGAGATACATGACTCTGTCCTAGGGATTACCAGAGGAGAAGATTCTCCATTTATATAGCTAAAGCAGAATGTAAACAAACTATACAAATGAATACAGATAGTAGGCGCTGCTTTTGCTTCCTACCAAAGCAAGGTCCTTAATGGAAGGCACAAAGGTGCTGGGCTTATTTAAACTTCTTTGTAGAGTATACATTACCACGGTTCTCAGCATAGCCAAGTTGCTTCCATCTCTCTGCCCCACAACATCCTTTACCCTCCCTAAAACTTTTCCCCTAAGGAAAGTTGAAATGTAACATACATGTGGGTTATTGAATTTTTCAATTATTGGTTGAATAACCTCATCAGATAGCAATTATATATGATTCTCAACACCAAAGCTCTGAAAGATATAGAAATGACTAAATATAGAGCTATTATCAACCTGTCCTCATGTCATTGGAAGCGCTGAAGAGAGAGAATATGCACATAGGTAAATTTCACTGTGGTAGAGACTACATTGAAATTTGAAGGCCATTTGAAGAGTTACAGAAGAGTCATCTAGACATATCTTCAAGATTTCAGGAGAAAATGACAAGAATGACACTGGGCACACACAAGAATTGAGGATAAACACCCAAAATTGGCCTGCTCATCTTTTTCTAACTTTGAGCCAAATGGAAGGCAATTCTGCCTTGAAACAAATGTACCAATAGATATAAGAAGGATACAAGTTTAAGGCACTTCAAACTTGCAGTTTGTAAGTACTTGAAAATGGTTCCTTCAGCCTTTTCTTTCATTTAGAGCTGTATAAAAGCACTGCAGATTAAATAGTGGTATAAAAAACTGGAATGATACTACAACATTGTCTGAAAGAGTACTAAAAATGCAGGCATACTGCCCAGCACAGTGATGCCACCTGTAATCCCATTGACTCTGGAGCCAAAGGCAGGATGATGAAAAGACAGGCTAGAGGCAGCCTAAGTAATTTAGCAAGACCCTGACTCAAAACAACAACAACAAAAAATTAAATGGGCTGGGGTGCTGTCCAGTGGTAGAACACTTGCAAATTACGTGTGTAAGACCCTGGGTTCAACCCCTAAGTAGTGCAAATACATACATACATACATACATACATACATACATACATACATACATAAGCAGGCATATGGTTATAATGACTTTATTTCAAATCCAAATGCTTTATATCATGCCTCATTTAGGATTAAATTCCTACCTGGCATGAATTAATGGAAAAAGCTATTTCTGAATTATCCAAGTTTAACAGGTGGTCTGGCAGGCTCAGTTGAAGGGGTCTCTCAGTGTCCTTGCCAGAGTAGGTGACCTCTGAGTAGATTTTCAGGCCCATTTGGATTCCCCAATATCTATTGTTGTCAAAATCTAGAGTAAAGAGTTATTTCAGTTGAGGATTTAGAAAGTTTTAAAAGTCACTATTTGAGGGGAAAACCATTGTGGAAAACAACAGACAGGATTAGTGACTAGTTAAACTAGGAATGTATAAGTATGGTTGGGCACATGACTATATACCCTGTCTGCTCTCAACAACCACAGTTTTATGGTAAGTGCAGGTTCGCATTATTGATTTTTGAAGCAACTTTTGAAGAAAGCCCAAGGCACACCATTCTGCATCAACAGTGGTATTAGAGGAACAAAGGTAATGCTGTCTCAGGCTACAAATTATAGCCTTTAGGAGACTTAGACAGATCTGTGGATAGAACTTAAAATTATAAGAGGAGTGGGTGAATAAACCTGTGCCTCCTGAGAGCACATACTTCAACATATTCTCTCAGGTGTGTTGCTGAAGGACATAGCTAACAGTCAGTCTCCAAAGTAATTTTTCTAATGAAAGCCTAGATAGCTGGTAGTGTTTTCCTTCTGGGGGAGAACAGATTTTACTGCTTTAGAAACTAGCCAGAAAGATGTTAGATTGACACTAAAGGAGGAATGCTAAGCCAGACCATTGATTCCACTCAAACTGAAGATCCCCATTTCTATGCATTTTACTTTTGTACCTTCCCCTGCCTCCAAATTTACAGGAGTAAGTGATATATTTATAACAGAATGGGTTACTTGTCTAATTGACATTGCCCCTCCTCTCAATTGAGTGGCCAAATTAATGGTCCAGGCTCTTTCATTTGATTCTTTTTGTTAGTTTTACTTTATCCCACTCTTAGTAATTTAACAGGGCACATAAGAGCTCCAACATTTAAGGGGCTTGCAAATCATACAAGAAAAAGCCAAACAAAAAAAATCATTGACTTGTCCTGGGTCCATCAGAGAACTGAGATAGCAATGCAAATTTCAACAATTAAATGAGATGAGACAAGCAAATCCAGAGTTACAGCTGAGGATTTACCAGAAGCAGAAGCCAAGGGAGCCACAAACTTGTTGCTATTGTTAGGTGCGCTTGAGTCCTGTCTGACTCATAGCAACTCTTCTAGGGTTTTCAATGGCTGATTTTTTCAGGATTGCCTCAGGAGTGGATTTCTACTTCCTTTTCCCATTTTTGCAGTACTGGGAATTGAACTCCAGCCCTCAGAGACTACACAGTAGTGCTCTACCAACTGAGCTAAAATCAGTTGCCTTAGCCACAAACTTCTAGGAATGCTTAAATGATAAATTTTTTGCACTACTGGGGGTTGAACCCAAGGCTTTACCCTTGCTTTCCATGTGCTCTACCACTGAGCTGCATTCACAGCCCATTTTTTATTTTGAGTCAGTGTTTGGCTAAATAAAGCAGGATGCCTCTGACCTTGAACTTGTGGTCCTTGGCCTCTGCCTCCTCAGATGCTGGGATTACAGGCATACACCACCCCATTTGGCTTTGATGTCATACTTTTGATGAGTTGCTGAAGATGGAATGTAGACTAGCATAAGTCAGAAATTCTTAGGGGCTTCCACATTTTCTTAGATTTCACCTCCACCAAGACCATCCCAACTGTTTTCACAGTGGTGAGCCAAGATAGATTTCCTGGTGGTTCTAACAGGGGGAAGGGCAGAGTAAATATTGTGAAATCCACTCTTAGTGTCAATGTTTTCCATAACAAAGGCTCTACTTTGGGGGGGGGGAGCTTTCTCAGAGCTCTCTCCCACAATAAGGAGGACATTTCCCAGATCTACCTCCCTCTGGGGCTAGGGTTTAGCTCAGTTGGTGGAATATGGCTCTGCACTCTCTGAGCCCATGGGATCAATTCCCAGCATCACAAAAATGGCAATCCCCTCCCAAAGCAATACTAAAACAATCAGCCATTGAAAACCCTACAGGGTCACTAGGGTACCTAATAACAACAAATCTCCCTCTATCCTTTCAGTCTCACTTGAGAGGGCAAATTAAAAAGGCAAGAAACACTTGTGAATGACACAGGTCCATAAAAAGACTGATCTTTAATTTAAGATTATAGGATGTTTCCCCTCCTCTATGCTTTAATAACAAATCCACAGGACTCCAGTAAAATTACTGCTGATTACAGCCGACAGAAGTAAAAGATGCAGAGTTATCTGAGAAGAGTTCTTGGGAAAGGCTAAGGGAAACTGGGGAGATAAAAACAAGGACACTGGAAGAAACTGACATCTCCAGCAAGTACAACTACAGAAAATAATACATAAAACACATCTCACCTCCTAGACTTATTCACATAAATCCTCATAGTTAAGCCCAATGCAAAATGTTTTACTTTCAATAAAAATTTCAAGATGTGCCAAAAAGGAAGAAGAAACACAGCCAGAAGAGATAAAGCAAGCATCGAAATGAAATTGATATATGGCACACATGTTGGAAATATTAGAGTAGGAATTTAAAATACCTATGATTAATATGTAAAGATCTCTAAAAGAAAAAACAAACTATATTCAAGAATAGATGAGTAATATAAACAGAGCGATGGAAACTCTAAGAATCTAAATGAAATACTAGAAATAAGAAACACTGTAACATAAATGAAGAACACATTTGATGGGTATATCAGGAGATTTAACACAGCCAAGGAAAGTCTATGACTATCCAACAGAAAGTTCCCAAAACATAATGCAGAGAAAAAGAATTTAAAAGTTGAATGAACTTAATACACTATGCCTTTCAGTTTCCAATAGTTTGCTAAAGAATTTAATCCTACAGTAAACACAGATTTAGAGCATTTTCAAAAAAAAAGATTGCTAAAATATAAGTGAAAAGAGAGTCATTCAATCAAATCAATAAATCCTGACCAATAGACCAAACATTCTATTTGATTATAAAATGAAACTATCGCACAACAACATGAATGTAATTAAAGCCACAAAACTACACACTTAAAATGGTTAAAAGAAGGACAAATGTTGTTACTTATTTTTAACCATAGCAAAGAATTAATTTTTAAAAAATGAAGTGAAACCATAGTACGCATTAATACCATAACCATTCCCATTTAGCAGAATTATCACCAGAACCTCCATACTCAGACACACACAAAATGTGTATCTCTCACAAAATAAAGCAAATTTAAAAGTAATGGCTATGTTAATTAACTTGATTGTAGTAATCAGCCCTATGAATAGCAGAGAAGCACTGAAAATAGTGCCGTGAATGGCATAGTGTCTAGGAGTGTTTAACAACACGTAATCAGTTCAATACATAAGTATATCAAAATATCACTCTGTACACTTTAAATATATATTTTTTCAATAAGAAAATTAGAGCTGGAGGTGTACCTCAGTGGTAGAGCATGTGATTGGCATGATCAAGGCTCTAGTTTGATCCTCAACATCAAAAAAGAGTTTTTATTAAATAAAGAAAATTTGAAACTGTACATTAAAATAAGGCCAGTAAAATGGGTATTCTCAGGGATTAGCATACATATGTAGTAGGGGCTAGAGTTTAGCTCAGTTGTTAGAGTGCCACACTGCACTCTCTGAGGATCCAGGTTTGATCCCCAGGCCCACAGAAATGGGAGAAAGACATGACAATCTATTCCCTAAGCAATACAGAAACAATCGGCCATTGAAAAATCTATGAGGGTCAGTATGAGTAGGACTTCACTCAATGGCACCTAACAATAACAACAATAGCATAGAGTAGTTTTTTAAGATTCCATTCATGAATTAATTTATAAAATTATATTCACTAAATTTCCATCATATTAACTTCCATTTTCCTAAGAGTTTATCATATGATATTCAGAAAGAAATGTTTGTAAATTATACTCTATATTTCTGACT
>VMDO01040151.1:0-12149 GCA_007922755.1 Pedetes capensis | reverse complement strand
GACAGAAAAATAAATAAATAAATAAAATTAAAAAATCAATAAATAAATATCTAAGCTAGAAGGAAAATTCACCAGAGAAATTGAAACTTTTTTTATTGGACATTTTTAATGTACACCTTAATGTGATTCATTCTGACATGCTTTTCATTGTGGCATTTACATATATGCATTTTGATGTACATTATTCATATAGATTCCCCCTTACCCTCTTGTATGCCTCCCCCCCACCCTCCCCATCTAAGTCTTCTTTATCATTTACTTGGTAATATTTTTCTATATGTAATTGAGTCCCAGTTCTGTTTAAGATAGAAATTTTTCCTGTAGCAAACTTTGTTATTATCTTGTCAGAACAATTGTGTGCAATTTCTAGACCATTTATATTGACACCATTCTTAGTTTTTTTTTCCATTTTATTTTGATCCAACCTTTGAATAGGATGTTTCCTCCTTATAATTTTGATTCAACTCCCACATATGAGTGAGAACATGTGGTGTTTTTCTTTCTGAGCTTGGGTTCGTTCACTTAAAATAATTTTCTCTAATTCCATCCATTTTACTGCGAATGACCTTATTTCATTTTTCTTGATTGCTGAGTAGTATTCCATTGTGTATATGTACCATAGTTTGTTTATCCATTCTTCTATTGAAGGGCACTTTGGTTGATTCCATATCCTTGCTATTGTGAAAAGTGCAGCACTGAACATGGAGATGCAGGTGTCTCGGTGATGTGATGATCCATCTTCCTTTGCGTAAATTCTCAGTAGTGTGATAGCTGGGTCATATGGCAGATCTATTTTCAGTTTTTTAAGATATCCCCATATTGATTTTCACAGTGGCTGGGCCAATTTACAGCTCCACCAACAATGTAGTAGTGTTCCTTTTTCACCGCAACTTCACCAGCATTTGTTGTTATTTGTTTTGTTGATCTTGGTCATTCTTACTGGTGTAAGGTGAAATCTCAGCGTTGTTTTAATTTGCATTTCCCTAATGGCTAGGGATACTGAGCATTTTTTCACGTGTTTCATGGCTTTACGGACCTCTTCATTTGAGAACTGTTTACTCAGTTCCCTTGCCCTTTTGTGTATTGGGTTATTTGTTTTTTGGGGATTTTTTTCTTGAGTTCTTTATAAATTCTAGTAATTAGACCTTTATCTGATGTATAAAATGCGAAGATTTCTTCCCATTCTGTGGGGGTCTCCTTGACTCTGTTAATTGTTTCATTTGCTGTGGAGAAGCTTTTTAATTTCATGTGATCCCATTTATCTATTCTTGTTCAATTTCTTGAGCAATTGGAGTCCTATTAAGGAAATCCTTTCCTATGCCTATATGATGGAGTGTATTGCCTATCTTGCCTTCTATAAATCTTAAAATTTCTGGTTTTATGTTGAGATCTTTTATCCATTTTGAGTTAAATCTCATGTATATTGAGAGATGCAGGTCTGCTTTCATTTCTCTACATGTGGATGACAATGTTTCCCAGCACCATTTGTTGAAAAGGCTGTCCTTTTTCCAGTTTACTTTCTTTGCTCCTTTCTCAAAAATAAGGTGGTTATAGGTGTGTTGAGGTATATATGGGTCTTCTATTCTGTTTGAGATGTCTTCTGGCCTATTTTTGTGCCAGGACCAAGCTGTTTTTGCAACCACTGCCCTGTAGTATAGTTTGAAGTCAGGGATTGTGATTCCACCTGCATTAGGTTTGCAGCTTAAAAGTGTTTTGGTTATACGTGGACTTTTGTGGTTCATATGAATTTTTGGATCATTTTGAGAAATTGAAACTTTGAAAACAAACCAACAAATAAAACCAAACAAATGGAAATCCTGGAACTGAAACATAAAGTCAACCAAATAAAAACCAAAATAAGTAGTAATACTTGTAGAATGGACCAATAAAAATTAGAGTAACAGGGATGGAAGACGGGATTGAAGAGCTGATTTACTCTCTGACACTAGTAAAGAAAAAAGTGATGCCAATTTTCAAGAACTAAGGGAGATGTTGTAGAAATGAAACATAAGAATTTATGGTACTTGAGCCAGGCA
The DNA here is from genome assembly GCA_007922755.1 of Pedetes capensis. Taxonomy (NCBI): domain Eukaryota; kingdom Metazoa; phylum Chordata; class Mammalia; order Rodentia; family Pedetidae; genus Pedetes; species Pedetes capensis. The sequence continues at coordinate 10,113 of VMDO01040151.1, read as the reverse complement.
TGATGGTGCATGCCTGTATTCCCAGGAGCTGGGGAGATGTAGGCAGGAGGATCGCAAGTTTGAGACCAGAGGTAGTCTGCATAATTTAGCAAGACCCTGTCTCAAAAAGTAAAGAAAAAAACGGGCTGGTGGTGCAGCTCAGTGGCCCAGCACTTGCAGAGCATGTAAGTCTGAGGCCCTGGGTTCAACCCTCCAGTACCTAAAAAAAAAAAAAAAAAAAAAGAATTTATGGTACTCATGACAGATCTAAGGCTATAGCTAAGGGTTTAAATAGTCTTTTCGACAATAGAGTAACAACAATTTTCCAAATTTTAGTCTAGAGATAGACGTCCACACATCTGGAACCACAAATAGACTCAATCAGAGCAGATCCTCTCCTCATCACATTATAATTGGAAAGCTAAAAAGAAAATAAAGAAATAACTTTGAAACCTGCAGAAGAAATATGCCAGATTATATACAAAGAAAAATCTGTCAGAATAGCATTAAACATTATAAAAGTAACCCTAAAAATCAGGAAAGTAACCCTAAAAATCAGGAAAAATCTCATTCGATTTTTCAGGATGTGAAAGCAAACAAATGTCAGCTAAGACTATTATGTTGTTGTTGTTATTAGGTGCCATCAAGTCATGTTTTATTAAAAAACATTTTAAATAGATGGATAAAGACCTTTCAAGACAACAACAAACTCAAGCAACTAATCACCACTAAATTAGCACTCCAGATGGACCTTAAGGATTCCTACTTACTGAAGAAAGACAGATTGAAACATGAGAATTCAGAAATGAATAAGCCCCCTGATATAAATAAGGGAGAAACTAATGATATAATATATATATTTGACATAAAGAAGAATGAAATTGTGGCACTTTCAGAAAGCATCATACAACCCCACTTACATATAATTGTGTCTGCTCCTTCTACTTCACAGACTGTCCAATTAAATGATTTTAGCTCAGTTGGTAGAGCACTGCGCTGCAGTCTCTGAGGTCCCAAGTTCAATTCCCAGCACCGCAAAACTGGGAGAAGGACCTGACAATCCACTCCCAAGGTAATCCCGAAACAGTCAACCATTGAAAACCCTATGAGGGTCGCTATGAGTTGGATACTGACTCAACAGCACCTAACAACAACAACATATGTAAAGTCCTTGAAGCTGTGTATTTTACATTTTATGATCTGTGATCACTTACAAAATGAAAAATTCAAGCAAATAATGGCTGGATAAAAATCCCAAATATTATGAGAATCTCAAAGGAAAACTCATTCTTGTTGTGAAGATGTTATCAGATGTATCAGAGAATTTCTTTAAACCTGATAGGATATAAATTTCTAGTTGAAACTTTTTATGAGATTTCCTTACAAGATTTGGACATTGAAATAAGGCAGCAGATGCAGGGCATGGTAGCAAGCAGGTATAATCCAAGCTACTTGGGAGGCTAAGGCAGGAGTATCACAGAGACCAGAAGCAGCCTGTGCAAGTTACTAAAAGCCTGTCTCAAAATAAAAATTAAAAGGGACTGAGAATGTAGCTCAGTGGTAGAGTGTTTTCCTAGCACAAGACCCTGGGTTTAATTTCTATTACCACAATAAATTAAATAAATAAATATTGAAAAAATACAACAGGAAAAGCAGAGTAAATGTGAAAACTCTTATTCAGAAAATCTACAAGTGTGGTCTATGGAGTTCTGGAAGGCCCCTTAGATACTTTCAGGGTATTTTTGATGTCAAAAGTATAATATATTTGAGATTTGCATTGATCCTACAAAAATAATAGTGTGAAATACTAACTGGTTCCTTAGCACAAATCAAGACAGTGAGTTCAATGGAATTAGTAGGAATTTTATTCTTTGTCATCACTCACTTGGAGAAAGCAAAACTATGTTTCACTCAAGACTGTCCTTAGTAAAGAAGTAAAAAAAATTTTTAAAAAGATATTATTTACTGATGTTCCAGTGCTTTTTTAGTTTTGTGCATGAAAAACTGAACTTACTTATAATGCAGCTCTGTGGAAATTAGAAAGCCTAGATTTAGGAAGAGCATAAGCACGATCATTTACGTTATGAATGGAAATAGTTACAGTTTTCATGAAACACCACTTGGAAGGAACAGTATCGTTAAAATACAACTGAGGAGATTGGTGAGGGACAGACCATGGGAGATTTTAAAGGTACATGAAAGATTTTGCCTTTTAGCATAGGTACAAATAGAAGCCTTTAAGTGAACTAAACATACTGAGAAAATTTCAATATTGTGTTGACAAATGTCACTTTAAGTAAATTATTTTAAGCCTAAAGTATGCACCAGTAATACCCACAAATCCAACGATACTTTCATACAAAGTACATGTGCCCATTCCACTGGCTATAATTAGTTATAACATTTGATGTCCCAATGTTTCCCACATGCCTTCCTCTATTCTAAAACTAAGCTGACTACCACACTTATAACTAACTCAGTTGAAAAAGTATGAATCAGAAGAATGATAGTAACCTCTTGATAGTGAGAATGTAATATTTGGTCCTTAGAGATTATTTCTATAACTCTCTATAGCTGAGAAAACTGTAGGCCTATTTGCATGTTTTAGTTATATATTTAAAAGCTAGATCCAATGTCTGATAACTTAGCAATTAATACGTCTAAAGTATTTACAAAATTATATTTTTAGTGAATGATTTAGCCCATAATTTAGCCCATTATATATATATACACACACATATATATATATACATACGTATATATATATTCATATGTATACATGCATAAATAATGTTGTTATATGTCATCAAGTCAGTTATGACTCATAGTAACCCTATGTATAATAGGACAAAACACTCTGCAAAACAATGCCATGCACAATGATTTTGTTTTTTTTTTATGATTAAGTTCATTGTTGCAGTTACTGTGTCTATCTGTCTAGTTTAGGATCTTTCTTTTTTGTGTTGACCTACCACTCTCCCAAACATGATGTCCTGCTCCAGGGATTTGTCCCATTTGACAACATTTCCAAAATACATAAGACAGTGTAGCCATTCTTGATCCAAGGAGCACATTGCTTGCACTTTTTCCAGGACAGACCTGTTGGCTCTTTTGGCAATCCATGGTATATTCAATATTTGTCTCTAGCACCATAATTCAAAAGCATCGACTCTTCTCCTGTCTCCATTATTCAGTGTCCAGTGTTCACAAGTATTTGATGGGACTTAAAATACCATGGCATGAATCAAGCACACCTTCTTCTTTACTGTGATATCTTTACTATTAAATACTTTAAAGATGTCTTTTGTGAGAGTTTTTCCCACTGCAATGTGTCTTTTGATTTCTTGACTGCTGCTTCCACTTGTGTGGAATTTAGAACCAACTAAAGCAAAATCTTGGACAGCCTCAATTTTTCCTCTGTTTATCATGAAGTTGCTTACTCATTCAGTTATAAAGATTTTTGTTTAGTGGACATTGAGGCACAATCCATATGGAAGGCTTTGTTCTTTGATCTTTATCAGTAAATGTTTCAAAATCTCTTCACTTTCAGCAAGTTGAGTTGTGTCATCTGCATAATGCAGGTTGTTAATGAGTTTTCCTTCAATTCAGATGCCACATTAATTTTCATAATGTCCAAGTTCTCAGGTCATTTGCTCAGTATAGAGATTGAAGGGGTATGGTGAAAGTGCAGGCCTGATTCATAACTCTCCTGACTTTAAATGAAGCAGTGTTGTTTTGTTTGAATGATTGTCTCCTGGTCCATGTACAGATTCCTCATGACTACAATTAAGTGATCTAGTATTCCCATTCTTCACAATGTAATCCATAATTTTGTGTGATTCACAACATCAAATGCCTTTATATAGTCAATAAAATGTGGATATCTTTCTGGTGTTCTCTGCTTTCAGCCAATATCTATCTGATGTCAGCAATGATATCCCTGGTTCTGTGTCTTCTTCTGAATATAGCTTCATTTCCTATCAGTTCCTATCAGTATACTGCTGTATTCATTTTTGAATATTTAGAAAAAATTACTTATGGGACATATTAATGGTGTCATTCTATAATTTCCACATTCAGTTTAATTCCCTTTCTTGGGAATAGGCACAAATATGGATCTCTTTCAGTCAGTTGGCCAATAGCTTTTTTCTAAATCTCTTGCTATAAACAAGTTAACACCTCCACTGATGCATCCATTTGTTGAAATATCTCAATTGGTATTCCATCATTGCCTGGAACCTTCTGTTTCTTCATTTCCTTCAATGCAGCTTCCACTTCTTCCCTCAATGCCATTGGTTCCTGATATGCAACCTATCAAAATGTTTGGTTGTACACCAATTACTTCTGGTATATTGACTCTGTGTATTCCTTCCATTTTATTTTGAAGTTTCTTGAATCTTTTAATATTTTTCCTGTAAAATCCTTCACTATTGCCAGTCAAGGCTTGCATATTTTCTTCAATTCCTTAAGTTTGAGAAAAACAGAGTGTGTTCTTCCTTTTTGATTTTCTATCTCCAGCTCTTTGCACATGTCATTATAATATTTGATTTTTTCTTCTTGAGTTGCCCTTTGAAATCTTCTGTTTATTTCTTTAATTACATCATGTCTTCTTTTGCTTTGGTTACTGGACACTAAAGGCAAGTTTCAGAGTCTCTTTTGACCTGTCATTTGGTCTTTTCTTTTTATCCTGACTTTTTAATAATCTTTATATTTCCTCTCAAGTTATGTCATTGATATGCCAAAACTCATCTGGTCTTTGATTATTAGTGTCTAAGACATCAAATATATTCTTGAAGTCTCTGAAGTCTCTGAAGTCAGGTGGCATATATTCAAGGTTATACTTTTCCTCTTGTATGCTTGTTCTATTTTCTTCAGTTTCTGTTTAAACTTGTATGGGAGCAGGTGATGATCTGTTCCACACTCAACACCTGGTCTCATTCTGACTTTTGATATTGAGGTTTTCTCTCCAAAAATGTAGTCAGTTTGCTTCCTGTATGTTCCATCTGCTGATTTCTATATGTATAATCAGTCTCCCTGCAGCTATACCACTGTGGCATCTGATCTTATCTGATCTCAGAAGTTAAGCAGGGTCAGGCCTGGTTAGTACTTGGATGGGAGACCACCTGGGAACAACTGGTGCTGTTTGTTGGCAACCCACTCCCCAAAAAAACAATTTACCATTGAAAACCCTATGAATAGCACAGAAGCACTAACAATAGTGTTTCACGTGTTGTACATAGGGTTGCTATGTGTTGGACACTGATTCAATGGCACCTAACAACAACAACAATCACTGTTCATGTTAGTGAAAAACTGTATTTGCAAAGAAAATTTCATTTTTCTGAAAAAATTCTATCATGCAATCTCCTGCATTGTTTCTGTGATTAACCACATCTTTTCCAACTACTGAACCTTCTTCTTTGTTTCCAACTTTTGCATTACAGTCACCAGTAATTATCAGTGCATGCTGATTATATATTGCTCAATTTCAGACTGCAGAAGATGGTAAAAATCATTCCTTTCTTCATTTGTAGCCATAGTATTGGGTATATAAGTTGAATAAGTCATATTAACTGGCCTTCCTTTTAGGTGTATGGATATTATTCTATCATTGACAGCATTGTACTTCAGGACAGATCTTGCAATGTCTTTTTTGATGATGAGTAAAACCTCATTTCTCTTTAAGTTGTTATTCCAGGCATAGTAGACCTTATGATTATCTGATTCAAATGTCCTATGCTAGTCCATTTTAGCTCACTGATTTGTACAATGTCAATGTTTATGTGCTACATTTCTCTTTTGATGAATTCTAATTTTCCTAGATTCATACTATTTACATTCTATGTTCCAATTCTTAATGAATATTTACAGTACTTCCTTCTCATTTTGAGTCATGCAGCATCAGAAAATGGAGATTGCTGAGCCTCACTCCCTTCTGATTAACTAACTGTACTTACAGAAAGCAACCCTTCCCCAGTCATCTTTTGAGTGCCTCCCAACCTGAGGCGCTCATATCCCAGCACTATATTTGACAGTGTTTCTCTGTTATTCATAGGACTTTCAATGACCAAATGTTTTAGGAGTGGGGTTTCACATCCTTCTCTCTAACTTATGTTAGTCTGGAAACTCAGCTGAAACCTGTCCACTATAGGTGACCCTGATGTCATCAGAAATACCATTGGCTTAGCCTTCAGCATTAAAGCAATCCACAAACCCCAACAGTATGGTAAACTTTGTGTGTGTGTGTGTGTGTGTGTGTGTGTGTGTGTGTGTGTGTGTGTGTGTGATGTGTATGTTGTTGTTAGGTGCCATCGAGTCGGTATCCGACTCAGTGACCCTCATAGGTTTTTCAATGGCAGATTGTTTTGGGATTGCCTTAGGAGTAGATTGCCAGGCCCTTCTCCCATTTTTGCAGTTCTGGGAATTGAACTCAGGACCTCAGAGACTACAGCGCAGCACTCTACCAACTGAGCTAAATCCAAGCCCACATATATATATCACCAAGGATTGAAGGCTAGGAAGAATTACATTAGGATTAGGAAAACAGTCTGAAAATTAATTCTATCTCTAAAATGTCTTTTATGTCTTTGTACGTTTTACCTTAGATGCTGTTCATAGCCTGGAGCCTCAGAAATCTTAGAGATAGATAATATCTGAGCAGGGCATTTCAAAGAGAGAGAGAGAGAGAGAGAGAGAGGAGAGAGAGAGAGAGAGAGAGAGAGAGAGAGAGAGAGAGAATCTTCCTTAACAAAGACATTTGCAACAGCAAAATTCTAGAAAGTCTGCCAGGTATGGTGGCGCACACCTATAATCCCAGCAACTTGGGAGGAGGAGACAGGATGGTCTCAAGTTTGAGGTCAGAGGCAGGCTGCATAATTTAGTGAGATCTTATCTCAAAACATAAAGCAAAATATGGGCAGGGATATGGTTCAGTGGTTGAACACTCGCAAAAAGCATGCATGAGGCCCTGACTTCAACTCCCCAGTACCACCAAAAACAAACAAACAAACAAACAAATACAAACAAACAAACAAAAATCTAGAAGGTCACTTTTCTTCTTTAGGCAATTGCATCCCACAAGTTGAGAAAAACATCTTCAGTCCTCTAAGACAATCAAGAGAGAATTCCTCTTTCTTGCCACTAATTATTAGTATTGACTGCTATCTTTAACTTTGTCCTGAAGTTTCTTGAATGTTTTATTTTGCTCATCTAATTACTTTTCTTACTAACGTGGATTGGGTGATCCTGAAAGCATTACTTTTACATTTTGTTTGCAGAAACCACATATAGTGTTCAAATAAATGCCCGTTTTATGTCTAGTTAAAAGATTTTTGAAAAGCACAAACAGATGCGTGGATGTAATGTCTTTCACAGAGGGACCAAGAAGAACATTAGTAAGGGACTTTGAATTCAGATTTTTAATCAAAACTCTCCAAGAAGCTATCCATCTATTCAGAAAAATGAGTACAGAATTGAAATAATTTCTTCCTTATGCAAGTTTTCACCTAAGTCATAAATGATCACACTGCTTGTGTGTACTATGAATGCATAATTTTATACATCTTAAAGTCATAGCTGATTGCACACATTCTGTTTTATATTTTGTATTAAGTAGGTTTATTTGCTATATATAAACATTTAAATTACCCTATCTTTGCAGTTGCGAGTTCAATTCTTCATTTTCTAATTCACTCAAAGCATCTATAAACAGAAGTAGCTGAGTGTTTTTCAACACATGAGAATCCCACATTTGATCAAAATTCAAGAAAAATTATGCTGTTCTCATTTATACTACTAAGAATCTATCAGGTCAGAGAGAAATAAATGTAACTAGGAAATATACTGCTGTATAAAATCAGTAAAGCCCATTTGAGGGGACCTAATTGTGTTTGTTGGAGAAGGACCTGGCAATGGAGAAGGACCTGGCAATCCACTCCCAAGGCAATCCCGAAACAGCCAGCCATTGAAAACCCTATGAGGGTCGCTATGAGTCGGATACCGACTCAACGGCACCTAACAACAACAATTGTGTTTGTCATATCCTTGCTATGTTTAGTTTATTTTCCTTAATTTGATATTATTTATTCAGAAATATTTCATCAATTTAAGGTATCTAGCTAAAAATCACTTCAATAACAAATTTCTACTTTGGGAGACAAAATAAAAAATATAAGATAATATGCACATAGTCACATTCATTAAGTCCAAAAAGGAAAAGATGAAATGGGAAAAACAGGCAGGCACAATTTGAATAAAGATATCAAACCTTAACCCAAGTTGGTAAAACACCTACACAATCAGCCAAACTTACCTGCAACATTCCTAGAGTGAAGCCCTCCTGCATGCATGTGTACATGCATATGTGTGTGCATGGGAGAAGGGCCTGGCAATCCACTCCCAAGGCAATCCCGAAACAGTCAGCCATTGAAAACCCTATGAGGGTCGCTATGAGTTGGATACCGACTCGACGGCACACAACAACAACATGTGTGTGCAGGTATGTAAGTATGTGTGAATGCTTGTGTATGTGCATGTGTACATGAACATATGCATGTGTGTTTTGCAACATTGTAGATATTGGGACAGATTTAAATGTATGGCTACAATAGTTTGATTAATTGTGAATAAAATTAAGTATGAAATGATAGTTTCAATTTAAACTTGCTATTATTTGGTAAATACATGCTCTTTTCTGAAATTTATGTAATCTGATGTTCTGTTCTTTAGAGTTCTTTCTTTCTTTTTTCTAATAGAAAAGTCTTCTTTCCCTTTGTAGTAAACTGGCAACATTTTTGCTTCTTTCTTACACTTATTCTTTTCAGTGTGACTTGGCAGTTTCTTTCATTAAGAAGTGGCATCTCTTTCTCTCTTGCTAAACCTAGTATATCCTTGTGATTTTCTTTGATTCATATATTGTAGCAAAAGCAATGATGTTCCTATTTAAGGCATTTATTTCTCTGCTCTTCCTCTTTGGATTCCATGTTCCCATGTGAATAATACTAAACTAGTTTGCTATAATGGGAGAAGGACCTGGCAACCCCCTCCCCAAAATCAATCTGCCATTGAAAACCCTATGCACAGCAGAGAAGCACTGACAATAGTGTTTCCCCTGTTGTACAAAGGGTCGCTATGCGTCGGATACCTACTCGACGGCAGCTAACAACAACAACAACAACAAGTTTGCTATATAATGCAGGATTGCCTAGGACAGAGCCACATCATCCAGATGGGTAAAACAGTAGAGATCAGTAAAGCCAACTCACAGCTATATGCATCTGGCAACAGATGAATAAGAAAATCTCGCTTTGACCACCAAGCTGAACCCAGCCTAAATTGGCAAGTCACAGAATCCTAAAGTAAATAAATCACTGTATTTTGAGATCCTATGTTATGTGGAAACAACTAACTCATACAAAACTCACATTGACTTGAAAACTGAAGTGCCAGAGTATTCTGCAAATCAGGTTTTAATCAGAAAAACTGTCCTTTTGTTTCACTTGAAGGCAAATATATAAAAAGACAGGTGCAATTAGAAAGTCTGCAAATTATTGCATGTTTCCTTGTATTTTTACAGAATTATTATTTTTACAAGATATTATTTACAGAAAACAGTCACATTATGTGTTTAAGCATCAAATTATTCCATTATCTTGGTAATAAGCAAACATTATTTTCTAAAAATTATTTGGTGAATATCATGTTTCATATGGATATTGAAGAGTTTTTAATAGCTTTGCAAATTGACCATAAATTATTTTATTACACAATTTATCTTCACATAGTTGCAAATATAATATACAAATGGTACAAATTTAATTGATCTATATTTAAAGCTCAACTGTTGCATACTAATGTATCTATGCACAATTATTGAATAATTAATTTATAGAATACCATACTTTCTGCTTTAGAAAGAAAAGGCAGTGAAACATAGTTAAATAAAATATAACTTTAAAGATTAGCTATTACCTCAATAACTAGTAGAAATTTAGAAAAAACATTATCAGACAAGGCAAATTCCCACAACTAATTTACATGGCTCTTGTTCAGAAAAGTTAAATTTTCCTCCCAGAACTAGTTTCAGCTGTACAGATCTCATGTATGACTCAACTTACTTAAGTTTTTTATGTCAGA